>BQNB010008389.1:0-90130 GCA_026074375.1 Tanacetum coccineum
GTTCAGGTGGTAGTCTCAGGCGCCAAGATACCATATTGGGGGACAGGCCTGCTCAAACTAGGTTTGAGAAGTTGTTTAAATAGTCCAATGATCCACCTCTCTCAAGAGTTAACACACTTGGAAGTGAGGAGGACAGTATGACACAACAAGAATTGATGGTTTTTGTACAACATTGTCAAAGAAAGTGGAGAGCTTGGAGACAGACTTGAAGCAGACCAAGCAAATATATGGTGCTGCTTATACTAGGCTTATCAAGAAGGTGAAAAAGTTGGAGAAAATAGTTAAGTCCAGCCAAGCTAAAAGAAGGGCAAGAATTGTTGTCTCTGATGATGAAGATGATTTAGAGGATCCTTCCAAACAGGGGAGGAAGATAGCTAAAACTTTTCAAGATCCTAGAATTTCATTGGTACAACATGATGCAAAGATTCAGGGGAGGTATGAGCATAATATGGAGTTTGACTTTGACTTTGATGCTGCTAAGGAATTTTCTACTGCTGGTGCAGCAGTTCCTACTAGTGTTGCTGTTAGTACTGCTAGTCCTACAAGAGATACTAGAGTTTCTACTGCTGATGACATTACTATGGCTGAGACACTCGTGTATATCAGAAGGAGTGCAGCCAAAGACAAAGGTAAAGGTAAAATAGATGAATCTGAAAAGGTTAAGACCAAGACAAAGTTGTAGCAAGAATAAGAAAGACTTGATTTTGAAGCAGCTGTGAGATTGCAAGCTAAACTTGAGGAAGAAGAGAGGTAGAGGATTGTCAGGGTACATGAAGCAGCTAGCTCTTTTAATGTTGAAGAATGGGAAGACATACAAGCTAGAGTTCAAGCTGATGAAGAGTTAGCACAGAGGTTACAAGCAGAGGAAAGAGAAAAGTACATTGAAGCTGAACAAGCAAGAATACTTGCAGAGCTTATCAACCAGCGAAAGAGGTATTTTGCTGCATAAAGAGCTGAAGAAAGGAGGAACAAGCCACCCACACAGGCTCAACAGAGAACCTATATGTCTAATTATATCAAGCACATGGGAGGTTATACACTACAGCAGTTGAGAGGTTATTCATTTGATGAGATCAAGACTTTGTTTGAAACAACAATGAGGAGTGTAAACACTTTTATACCAATAGAGAGTGAAGTTGATAGAGCAGTTCCTAAGCTAGCAGCTAGAAGTTCAAAATTGGATGCAGAAGAACTTGATCAAGAAAGTTCTAAGAGGCAAAAGACTAATGAAAGCTCAGAACTAGCTGAAGAACCAAGAGATAAAGAAGCTGATGAACTGTCACAAGAAGAGCTACAACAAATGATGATAATAGTTCCAGAGCAAGGGATGAATGTTGAAGCCTTACAAACTAAGTATCCAATAATTGACTGGGAGATTTACACTGAAGGCACTAGGAAGTACTGGAAGATTATCAAAGTTGGAAATCATACTGAGGTACATCAATTCTTTGATGATATGCTAAAAGCCTTTGACATGGATGACTTAGTGATGTTGTGGAGTCTGGTTAAAGAGAAGTTTAATTCAACAGAACCAACAAATGACAAAGAAAGAGAGATATGGGTTGAATTGAAGAGATTATTTGAACCAGATACAGATGATGAGTTATGGAAGCTTCAAAAGCATATTCATGATTTAACTTGGAGGTTATATGATTCATGTAGAGTGCATCATGTGACTACAAAGAAGGGAATAGACATCTACATGCTGGTAGAGAAGGAGTATCCATTGTCAAGATGAACTCTTACATTGATGCTGGTCGCAAAGCTCTTGGTGGATCAAGATAATGAGATGTCCAGAGAACTTCTTAGGAAGATATTCATGCCAGTTGAAAGACCAAGAAGATGAAGTGTTTGGAAGAATCCTCTCAAAGAATAAGGTTTAATTCAAGAAACTTAATGGTTTGGAGGTAAATCACAAGTTTAGGGGAGGATTGTTGGGAATTAAAAGTCTTCATACCTAGTACTGCCAAGCCAAGAGTTAGTACTGCTCAAGTTACAACTGCCAGTACTAACCAGTTTGTACTGCTAGAGTAAGTTAGTACTGCCAGTACTAACTTAAGACTGCTGAAGGACTTAAGACTGCTGGATGAAGATTAAGACTGCTAAAGTGATAAAGACGTGTCAAGTGATTTGTATTAACTTATTCAGTGTATATCTTATAAAGTTAGAAAGATACGTATAAGATTAGAATTATAGAAGATTTGTAGTTATCTTGTAAAGGACTCCTTAGTGTATAAAAGGAGATCCTAGGTTATGATGTTTGATATACGTTTTTGATATATAGCTTCAAGGTTGTAAACCCTAGTACTACACAGAGTACTCGTATTATTGATAATAATAATATTGGAGCTTTTCAGTAATATCATTGTTCATACAGTTTACTGTTTTATTAATATTCTTCTAAGTATTAAAGAGTAGATTCCGCATACTCTTTAGTATTCACAAAGTTTCTACCATAGTTGTTTTGGATCTATCCAAAGTAACTTAACCTTTACAAGCTAAGGAATCGATCTTAAGTTGGGATCAACAAGTGGTATCAGAGCTTGTGTTCTGAAACTTTGATCTAGAAGAAACTAACAAGAAGAACCCTTTACTCACAAGGAAGAGATGGATCTAGAAACTGCTCAAACCACTACTACTGCAAAGTTGCCCATTCTCAAACAGGGTGAATATGATATGTGGAGGCTAAGGATTGAGCAATACTTTCAAGTACAAGACTATGCTCTATGGGATGTCATAGAGAATGGAAACTCATTCAAACCAGCAGCTCAAACAACAACAAATGCTGATGGTACCTCAACTTCACTAATACCAGGTCCTGTAACTACTGAAGAAAAGGTTCAAAAGAAGAATGATGTGAAGGCAAGAAGTATGTTACTGATGGCACTTCCTAATGAACATCTAATGACATTTAATCAGTACAAGGATGCTAAGACTTTGTTTGCTGCTATACAAACAAGATTTGGTGGTAATGAAGCCACAAAGAAGACTCAAAAGTCTCTTCTGAAGCAAATGTATGAGAACTTTAGTGCTCCAAGCACAGAGTCTCTTGACTCTATTTTTAACAGGCTTCAGAAGATTGTAAGTTAGCTGACTATCTTGGGTGAAAATATTTCACAAGAAGATCTCAATTTGAAATTTTTGAGAAGTCTGCCTTATGAGTGGAATACTCATGTTATGGTATGGAGGAATAAACCTGATCTAGACACACTGAGCTTTGATGATCTCTACAACAATTTCAAGATTGTTAAACAAGAAGTTAAAGGAACTGCAAGCTCAAACTCAAGTTCTCAGAATATGGCTTTTGTGTCATCCCCTAACAGTACTAATGAAGTTAATACTGCTTATGGAGTTAGTACTGCTAACACTCAAGTTAGCCCTGCTAGCACTCAAGTTAGCACTGCTAGTACTCAAGTTAGTACTGCTAACTTAAGTGATGACACTGTTTATGCATTTTTGGCCAGTCAACTAAACGGGTCTCAACTTGTATATGAGGACCTTGAACAAATCCATGAAGATGACATAGAAGAGATGGATTTGAAGTGGCAGTTAGCATTGCTGAGTATGAGGACAAGAAGGTGTTTTTCGAAAACTGGTAGAAAGATCACTATCAATGGGAGTGACACAGCTGGATATGACAAGTCTAAGGTGGAGTGTTTTAACTGGCACAAGATGGGACACTTTGCAAGGGAATGAAGAGGACCTAGGAACCAATATAGCAAGAATAGGAATCAAGACAGCTCTAGAAGGACTGTAAATGTGGAAGAAACTTCTTCCAAAGCCATGGTGGCTATTGATGGAGCTGGTTTTGACTGGAGCTATATGGAAGATGATGAAGTCCCTACAAACATGGCTCTTATGGCTTTTTCAGACTCTGAGGTACATAATGACATAACTTGTTCAAAAACCTGTATAAAAAGCTTTGAAACTCTTAAAACTCAACTTAATGATTTAAGAATAGAGTTTAACAAATCTGAGTTCAATTTAGCTACTTATAAAAGAGGGTTAGCATCTGTAGAAGAGTAACTTGTCTTTTACAAAAAGAATGAGGTTATTTTTTATGAACAACTTGCTGTTCTAAAAAGAGATATCTCATATAAAGACTCAGAACTTAGCATGCTTAAAAGTGAGTTAGAAAAGCTTAAGCGAGAAAAAGTGAGCTTAAAAGAATTGAGAGAAAATAAAAACAGACAAAGAGAATTGTAAGCAGAAAGAAATGAGAGATGTAGTGAGTTCAAAAACAGAAAAAGAGATGTGTGACACAAAAACAGACAGAGAGAATTAAAAGCAAAAAGAAAAGAGAGATGTGTGACACAAAAACAGACAGAGAGAATTAAAAGCAAAAAGAAAAGAGAGATGTGTGACACAAAAACAGACAAACAGAATTAAAAGCAAAAAGAAAAGAGAGATGTGTGAAACAAAAACAGACAGAGTGATTCAGTGAGAAAAAGAATTAAGAGATAAAGTGAGAATAAAAACAGAAAGAGAGCTTGTGAGAATCAAAATTGTTGATGGGAATGCTTTTTGGAACGAAAATGAGGTTAAAACTGGTAACTCAAAAGTTAGTACTGCTGGGCATTACTTAGTACTGTTAGGCTAAACTTAGTACTGCTAGGCTACCGTTAGTGCTGTTTGGGAATAACAGATTTTTGGCAATTAAATATAGCCGTTTGAGATAATTCTGCCAATTACTTCACTTATAGGTTTCCTTATTCTGGATAATTCATAATCTTTCTTTAAATCACAAGATTTCTTCAAGATAAATTCAGTCGGTCCAATCAAAACCTCAAGTGCTATCTATATAATCTCAATTGACTTTGCCAAACACACATACTCTCATACACGATCATAACCCAGAACTCTAATCGAACTTTTCTCAATCAACAATGGCGAATTTGGAATTCTGTGACACACACAACATGGTCGCCTACTTGAAGAAACCAGAGGGAAGTGAAGGATTTCACCAAATAGTAAATTTTCTCAATGCTAATAAAGTAAGGTATGCTCTTATAGAAAATCCTACTATCTATGTTTCTCTCATCAAACCGTTTTGGGAAACTGCTACCGCTAAAACACTTGATAATGGAGAAATTAAATTAACTGCTACAATAGATGGCAAAGTTAAGATTGTTACTGAGGCATCCGTTAGAAGGTATCTCCAATTAGCAGATTATGATGGTATTAGTTCTTTGCTAACTACTAAAACTTTTGAACAACTTTCCTTAATAGGGTATGTGTCAACTTCAGACAAATTGACCTTTCAAAAAGGACACCTTTCCCCTCAATGGAGATTTCTCATTCATACCATTCTACATTGTCAAAGTCCTAAAATAATCTATTAGGAACAATTCAGTAGCAATATAGCAACTTGAAGGCTATGGACCTAAGCCTAGTAAGAGTGTTAGTGAAGATATTACTAATGAGGTTAGGGAATCTCTTGATGCCCCATTGGTTGAGGAGTTGGTGTCAGATGATAAATTAGAGAAGAAAATTGTTTTTCCTACTGTTGCTAAGATGAACCACAACCTTCTAGTGATGCTAGAAAGAAAGATGATGAAGGTGTAAATAAAGAAAGTGGAATTGATGATTAAGAGAGACCTGAAAATAGTACTCAAGATGTTAATACTGCTGGGCCAAGTATTAATGCTATCAGTACAAATGTTAATACTGGTAGTCTAAATATTAATACTGTTAGTCCAATAGTTACCACTGCTCTACTTGAAGCCACACATGCTGATTTCTATGGTGATGAAACAGAAATAGATATGAGCAACATTACTACCACATATCTAGTTCCTTCTACTCCAATTACAAGACTCCAATAAAGACTCATTCACTTGATCATTGTGATGGTGATGTGCATTCTGGTGTATACAAACAAGGCGAATGACAAGACGACAAATGAACAAGGGTTTCTTCGGTGCGTTTTATGAAGGGGAAAACTCATGAAGACCTTTTCATACTTTCTGTTTGCTTGTTTTTATCCTAGAAGAGCCAAAAAAGGTTATCCAATCATTTTAAAAGATCCAAGCTGGGACTAGAAGCTATGCCAAGAAGAGCTTCTGCCGTTCAAGTTACGAAGTTTTGGACCTTGATGGATTTATATATGGCAAAAGAGCCATCGGTCCTACATGGTGTATAGGACCAAGAAATATGAACAGAGGTATTGTGATTAGAAATTAAGCAAGGCTGGTTGCAAGCGGTTACCTTCTAAGAATGAGAGCATCGAATAATGATGTGGCTATTTGCTCAGGTTGCTAGGATATGATGCAATTAGTCTATTCTTAGCTTATGCCTCCTCAACTACATAAACGAAAATCGCAGCATATCGCTTTCAATCATAATGTCCTATTTCATCTTCCTAAAATTCAGACCCAATTTAAATCTCACACTCTAACATCCTCTAAACACCTTAACTACCCTTCCACAATTATCCCACCCTACACTTTAAATTATCTTCAAACACACCCTTTTTATATTACAATATAAATATGATATTTCATACATAAACTACAAAATAACCTGAAACCATTCCCACAAAAATATATACATACACCACTAACACATACACATAATCATAAAACCATATCAATTACAACCCACCACTCATATTCTAATCCACACCTAAATTTTCCCATCATCCCCACATAATAACCTAATTGTATATCACTGTTTAGAACACATTTAATACAAAAGGACAACAATATACCATCCATCATCAATTTAAAAAACCTCATACTCCCCTAACGTGTAATCAATATATATTAAAGCAGATAGGTTTCTACTCCAATACTGAAAGACCAGCAAAGAGCATCCATTGGAGGTCATTCAATCCCATTATACATGAAGGATGGAAAAAGTGAAGCATTATGATGTTTAATTTATAGATCAGATGATTGGCTCATATGATCGTATTTTAACCCATCTTCCCAAGGCCTGAGATAATGTAGTTGTATGTGCTTGTAAAGATTCAAGTCACACATAAAGTTTCACATCTTCATGCTGTGAAATAGAATCTTTTGATACTTGAAAGGTCAACTAAATTGGGCCTTTGGTATCCTTAAAGACTCCCATTTGATTTGGACGCTTATACTGACAGTGACTTTCTGCGCCTCCCTCCGACCACACCCCCCCCCCCCCCCCCAAGCTCTCCCTCCCTTATAGACAGGGAAAATCCAACCAGGAGGTTGTCAAATTTTCTTGGAAGCAGATTGATTTCATGGTAATGCAAGAAGAAAAATATAGTTGCCAACTCTACTACTGAAGCAGAATATGTGGCTGCTGTGCTAGTTTTGTGTGTGTGTGTGTGTGTGTGTGGTGGATTCAAAATCAATGCAGGATTATGATTACAAAAAAAAAAAAATTTTTCCTGAATACCAAGGATTTTCATTGACAATGAAAGAACCACCTGCATAGTTAAATCAGTGTTTCACTCAAACAAAAAAAAGACTAAAGCCCATTAAGAATAGAATCATTTATCAGAGATTCCAATGAGAAGAAGCTTATTCAGATGATCAAGATTTACACAAATCAGAATGTTGCAGATTTGCTCACAAAAGCATTTGATGTTGGCAGATTTCAATATCTGATTGCAAGTATAGGAATGCTTAACCTCTGAAGTATTGATTGAGGGGAGGTTAATTATGTTAACCTCTGAAGATTTGCTCACAAATTTTTAATGTATCCAAGATTTATTCAAGTGTTTTTGAACAAGCACAAGAGACTGCTTCAACCTCATACAAGACTTTATATTGCTCCTACCCACACTCAAAAACTTTTTAGCAATATAAAGAGGGCTTCTAAGGGTTATACTAGGGAAAACATTCCTATGTGTTTCTGCAATGGATGTTCGGGGCCTGAAATGGATAAGAGGTTCTGTTGTTGTTTACATGTTTTTTCTTTTATGTGTTTGTTTTAGGGACCACCCTCCCGGACCAGACGCTGACACCCCGTACCGTTGTTTGTTTCGTCTTAGTTTATCTTTTATTGTTCAGGGTGAATGATCAACACACGCAGTTGAGTCTTATCACACACCCACCAGTGCTCCATCAACCTCATAACCACCAATTTCACCAACCTCTAGGAGAATAAATAGACAGGAATCTATGGTTCCTCAGCCCAGATCTTATACTCAGTCCCCTATAGTAGAAAAGGCTGCTTCCACAGGTGTGGATGTCAGATATGGAGGGGCTACCACTACTGTCACTAGATTAGAAGCAGGACAGGGCAGTGGTAATATTAATAAGACCCTTACCATGCCCCATGATTCACCTCTCCCAAGAGTTAACACACTTAGAAGTGACGAGGGCAGTATGACACTACAAGAATTAATGGTTTTCTGTACAACATTGTCAAAGAAAGTGGAGACGCTTGGAGACAGACTTGAAGGAGACCAAGCAAACTATATGGTGCTGCTCTATACTAGGGCTTATCCCAAAACGGTGAAAAAGTTGGAGAAAGAAAATAGTAATGTCCAGCCAAGCTGGGGGGGGGGTTAAGCAGAAGGGGAATGAAAATATTGTTACTGATGATGAAGATGATTTGGAGGATCCTTCCAAACAGGGGAGAAGGATAGATGAAATTGATCAAGATCCTGGCGTTTAATTAGTACAACATAATGCAGAGATTCAGGGGAGGTATGTGCAGGATATGGAGTTTAACTTAAATGTTAGTACTGCTGAGCTAATTTCTACTGCTGGTGCATCAGTTACTACTGCTAGTGTAGCTGCTGTTAGTACTGCCAGTCCTACAAGAAGGGGTTTTAACTAGTGATTACATTACTATTGGCTGAGACCAATACTAGTGTATATTAGGAAGCGTGCAACCAAAGACAAAGGTAAAGGTGAAATGGATGAATCTGAGCCAGTACAGACCAAGACAAAGTTGCAGCAAGAACAAGAAAGACTTGGTTATGAAGAAGCTGTTAAATTACAAGTTAAACTTGAGGAAGAAGAGAGACAAAGGATTTCCAGGGTACATGAAGCAGCTAGCTCTTTTAATGTTAAAGAATGGGAAGACATACAAGCTAGAGTTGAAGCTGATGAAGAGTTAGCACAGAGGTTACAAGCAGAGGAAAGAGAAATGTACACTGAAGCTGAACAAGCAAGAATACTTATAGAGCTTATCAATCAGAGAAAAAGGTATTTTGCTACACAAAGAGCTGAAGAAAGGAGGAATAAGCCACCCATACATGCTCAATAGAGGACCTATATGTCTAATTACATCAAGCATGTAGGAAGTCATACACTGTAGCAGTTGAGAGGATATTCTTTTGATGAGATCAAGACTTTGTTTGAGACAACAATGAAGAGAGTAAACACTTTTGTTCCAATGGAGAGTGAAGTTGATAGAGCAGTTCCTGAGTTAGCAGCTGAAAGTTCAAAGAGAGATGCAAAAGAAGAACTTAATCAAGAAAGTTCAAAGAGATAAAAGATTGGTGAAAGCTCAGAACCAGCTGAAGAACCAAAAGATAAAGAGGAAGAACTGTCACAATAAGAGCTACAACAAATGATGATAATAGTTCCAAAGAAAGGGATGAATGTTAAAGCTTTACAAACTAAGTATCCAATAATTGACTGGGAGATTTACACTAAAGGCACTAGGAAGTACTGTAAGATCATCAGAGTTGGAATCATACTAAGGTACATCAATTCTTTGATGATATGCTAAAAGCATTTGACAG
This sequence comes from Tanacetum coccineum, assembly GCA_026074375.1. Classification (NCBI taxonomy): domain Eukaryota; kingdom Viridiplantae; phylum Streptophyta; class Magnoliopsida; order Asterales; family Asteraceae; genus Tanacetum; species Tanacetum coccineum. Next base: position 9,683 of record BQNB010008389.1, read on the forward strand.
AGATGACTTAGTGATGCTGTGGAGTCTGGTTAAAGAAAAGTTTAATTCAATAGAACCAACAGATGACAAAGAAAGAGAGATATAGGTTGAGTTGAAGAGATTATTTGAACCAGATACAGATGATGAGTTATGGAAGCTTCAAAATCATATTCATGATTTAGCTTGGAAGCTATATGATTCATGTGGAGTGCATCATGTGTCTACAGAGAAAGGAATAGACATCTACATGCTAGTAGAGAAGGAGTATCTATTGTCAAGAGGAACTCTTACACAGATGCTGGTTGCAAAGCTCTTGGTGGAACAAGATAATGAGATGTCCAGAGAACTTCTTAGGAAAATATTCATTCAGAAAGTTACGATATATACCCCTTGCATGGATTATAATTACAAAACATGTCCAAATTGCCATGCAAGCTTATTTTAACATTTCAATAGACATTTATAAGTTATAATAAACTAAAATATGAAGATTTAATGCAACACAAGTTTAAAATAACGGTTCGTTAAGCTAGGAAGCAAAACGGGTCAAATTAGGGTTTTAAAACGTAAACGCGCGGGTTTTAAGTTCAAATTCCTTCATTAATCAATAAAGTGGTTATTTTAACATTAGTTAAGCATGCTAGGATAGATTATAACAATATTTAATCATTATAACATTTAGTTTTAAGAAAAACATAAAATTAGGGTTTCGGGTGTACGGTTTTGGATCAAAATGGAAAATGAGCATGAATTGAGTTATGAAACTTTAACAAGAGTATATTTAGGATCATATGAACATTATAAGAGTGTAGGAGCAGAAGTAGAACATCTAGAACCTGGGTTTGAGCTTAAAGCTTGGAAACGGGTCGAAATCGGGACTTTTAGCTTCGTACGCCTAGAATAACGACTCCCGGGCTTCTTTTCTTGGTTTCTTTTGCTTCACTTCTGTTCTTGGGACTTCTTAGGATCTATTAGAATTCATATTGAGCAAAGGATTGCTGCTATGATGGGTTATAGAGGAGGAAGTGGGGGATGAGTAGAAATGGAAGCATAACACTCCTATTTATAGTGTTTCAACCCTTAAAGGCCAAGGTTTCCTTATGATTCTGATTTAGGACGTGTGGAACAGCTAGAGGGTGATGTGGGAAGTCTACATGATGAGTCATGTAAGATAGAAATCAACTAGAAGGTGTTGGAACACCCTTTTGATGCCATGGCTTGAAATGAAAGAACAAGAGCACATGTGAAGTTTTTCTTAATAAAAATATTGAAGATATTTGTTGTAGAAGGTGTGTAAGCTGCTTAGGAAGGTAAGTTGCTTAGTCATAAGGTGCTTGTTTGCAAGAAAAGTTCTAAAATGGGTCAAATTGCAAGAAAGGTGTATACGGGTTCAAGTAGGGCACGAATTGTGTTTCTATGCTTGGATTTTGTATACATTTGATTAAGAATGATAGGTTACTGATCCTAAGACTTATATTAAGGATTATAATCAAAATTTGATAGGTAGTTTGGGTTAAAATGGGTAAAAAATGAATAAACGGGTCAAAGTTACATTTGGGGCACAATTAGGGTTTTTTGGATTTATTTATTGTATAATTGAAATAAAATGATGAAATGATGATGGAATATGATTGAGAATGTTGTAATTTACATTATTACAACTTATTTGAGAGTTGGTTTGGGTTTACAATGGATAAAATCAAGATACGGGTCATGGTTTAGTATTTTGCTCGGGTTAGGGTTTCTGAGTTTTGAATTACTAGAGAAAAAACAAGGAAAAGAATTTGTTCTATTGCTGTTTTCTATATCATTGATTTTTTTCGAAAGACAGAATCGTTTTGTGCATTTACCACTATTCCATCGATGCTCCTTATTCCTAAGTTCTTCTCCGAATGAAGACTAGATGTGATTCTACTTTAGTGAGGAATTTCATTCAATGAAATCACTCTACTAACTCATTACCATGCCGAGTATATGACGTTCAATTCATAAGAGGATTATTCATGAAGAAATTTTAGTCCAATGTCCTCTTTTCGAAATTCGATGATAATTTCTCTCAAATATTCTGAAAAAAGCTCAATCGTTAAGAGTCCTATCTCTTTGAAGGAACGAGTATTAAGGATGTCGGAGTAAGTCTTCTTCTTCCTTCATAACAATTACTTCACGGAAGAAAGTAAATTTGAAGCTATATCTTGAACAAAAGATTATGATATTACACAGGGTGGAATTGATCTTCCCCTCACCTACCCACCCTTGAAGTTTCAAGTAGCAATCCTACTTCCCCTGACTCTTAATCGGAGGAAGTGGATCATCATGGAAAATGTCAATGTTTTGTTCTGTGGTTGGTTAGAATTTGTATGGAAAATGATGAATCGAATTTTGATATGAAAAAGGATTAATTTGTCTCTTGGTCACTTATTGTACCGATCAAAAAACCAAAAACCTCTTTCTCGTCTCAAGCAGCTCAAGAGAAATAAAGATGAAAGTAGACAAAGTTAGTCAATGATGTTCCAAATGCAATAAATAAAAATAAAAAAAAAGTTGTTCAGGGTGAAGGATCAACACACCCAGTTGAGTCCTATCACACACCCACCAGTGCTCCATCAACCTCATAACCACCAATTTCACCAACCTCTAGGAGAATAAACAGACACGAATCTATGGTTCCTCAGCCCAGATCTCCTACTCAGTCCCCTATAGTAGATAAGGCTGCTTCCACAGGTATGGATGTCAGATATGGAGGGGCTACCACTACTGTCACTGGATTAGAAGCAGGACAGGGCAGTGGTAATATTAATAAAACCCCTACCATGCCCCATGATTCACCTCTCCCAAGAGTTAACACACTTGGAAGTGATGAGGGCAGTATGACACTACAAGAATTAATGGTTTTCTGTACAACATTGTCAAAGAAAGTGGAGAGCTTGGAGACAGACTTGAAGCAGACCAAGCAACTATATGGTGCTGCTTATACTAGGCTTATCAAAAAGGTGAAAAAGTTGGAGAAAATAGATAAGTCCAGCCAAGCTAGAAGAAGGGCAAAAATAGTTGTCACTGATGATGAAGATGATTTGGAGGATCCTTCCAAACAAGGGAGAAAGATAGATGAAATTGATCAAGATCCTGGCATTTAATTAGTACAACATGATGCAGAGATTCAGGGGAGGTATGTGCAGGATATGGAGTTTGACTTAAATGTTAGTACTGCTGAGCCAATTTCTACTGCTGGTGCATCAGTTACTACTGCTAGTGTAGCTGCTGTTAGTACTGCCAGTCCTACAAGAAGGGTTTCTACTGCTGATGACATTACTATGGCTGAGACACTGGTGTATATTAGGAAGAGTGCAGCCAAAGACAAAGGTAAAGGTAAAATGGATGAATCTGAGCCAGTACAGACCAAGACAAAGTTGCAGCAAGAACAATAAAGACTTGGTTATGAAGCAGCTATGAGATGGCAAGCTGAACTTGAGGAAGAAAAGAGGCAAAGGATTGCCAGGATACATGAAGCAACTAGCTCTTTCAATGTTGAATAATGGGAAGACATATAAGCTAGAGTTGAAGCTGATGAAGAGTTAGCACAGAAGTTACAAGTAGAGGAAAGAGAAATGTACACTGAAGCTGAACAAGCAAGAATGCTTGTAGAGCTTATCAATCAGAGAAAGAGGTATTTTGCTGCACAAAGAGTTAAAGAAAGGAGGAATAAGCCACCCACACAGGCTCAACAGAGGACCTATATGTCTAATTACATCAAGCACATGGGAAGTCATACACTGCAGCAGTTGAGAGGTTATTCTTTTGATGAGATCAAGACTTTGTTTGAGACAACAATGAGGAGAGTAAACACTTTTGTTCCAATGGAGAGTGAAGTTGACAGAGTAGTTCCTGAGTTAGCAGCTGAAAGTTCAAAAAGAGATACAGAAGAAGAACTTGATCAAGAAAGTTCTAAGAGGCAAAAGACTGGTGAAAGCTTAGAACTAGCTGAAGAACCAAGAGATAAAGAAGCTGATAAACTGTCACAAGAAGAGCTACAACAAATGATGATAATAGTTCCAGAGCAAGGGATGAATGTTGAAGCCTTACAAACTAAGTATCCAATAATTGACTGGGAGATTTACACTGAAGGCACTAGGAAGTATTGGAAGATCATCAGAGTTGGAAATCATACAGAGGTACATCACTTCTTGGATGATATGCTAAAAGCCTTTGACAGGGATGACTTAGTGATGCTGTGGAGTCTGGTTAAAGAGAACTTCAAATCAACAGAACCAACATATGACAAAGAAAGAGAGATATGGGTTGAATTGAAGAGATTATTTGAACCAGATACATATGATGAGTTATGGAAGCTTCAAAAGCATATTCATGATTTAACTTGGAAGCTTTATGATTCATGTGGAGTGCATCATGTGTCTACAGAGAAGGGAATATACATCTACATGCTGTTAGAGAAGGAGTATCCATTGTCAAAAAGAACTCTTACATTAATGCTGGTTGCAAAGCTCTTGGGGAAACAAGATAATGAGATGTCTAGAGAACTTTTTAGGAAGATATTCATGCAGGCTGAAAGACCAAGAAGATGAAGTTTTTGGAAGAATCCTCTCAGAGAACAAGGTTTAATTCAAGAAACTTGATGATTTAGAGGTAAATCGCAAGTTTAGGGGAGGATTGTTGGGAATTAAAAGTCTTCATACTTAGTACTGCCAAGCCAAGAGTTAGTACTGCTCAAGTTACAACTGCCAGTACTAACCAGTTAGTACTACTAGAGTAAGTTAGTACTGCCAGTACTAACTTAAGACTGCTGAAGGACTTGAGACTGCTGGATGAAGATTAAGACTGCTAAAGTGATAAAGACGTGTCAAGAGATTTGTATTGACTTATTCAGAGTATATTCTATATAGTTAGAAAGATACGTATAAGATTAGAATTATAGAAGATTTGTAGTTATCTTGTAAAGGACTCCTTAGTGTATAAAAGGAGATCCTAGTTTATGGTGTTAGATAGACGTTTTTTGATATATAGCTTCAAGGTTGTAAACCCTAGTACTACATAGAGTACTCGTATTATTGATAATAATAATATTGGAGCTTTTCAGTAATATCATTGTTCATACAGTTTACTGTTTCATTAATATTCTTCTAAGTATTAAAGAGTAAATTCCGTATACTCTTTAGTATTCACAAAGTTTCTACCATAGTTGTTTTGGATTTATCTAAAGTAACTTAACCTTTACAAGCTAAGGAATCGATCTTAAGTTGGGATCAATAATTTCCTTCCAAATTCATGTTTACGGCGCAACTAGATATGGTGTTACGCCGTAAAGTTGTCCTTGATCTTCGTACTTGTTTAATATATGTTACGTCGTAACCATATTTGGTGTTGCGCCGTAACATTCTTCAAATATTTACACTTTGAGTCCTTTTTCATTTGTTTCTTGTCAATTTCCTGTATTTCACCTGAAAACTACAAAATGATAGAAAATATCTCGTTTCGAGTGTTAGTGAAACATTTGCAGGTAATATAGGGGGTATTTTGTCACCAAAAAGTATTAAATATTTGATGTTATCAATCTTTATAAATTCAATGCATTTAATCATTTATTATATAAGACCGTGATGAAGTTGTAAAAGTTTATACTATAGTGAAAGTAGGTTTATAATACCAAAAGGTCCAAAAATTGTTGATGTATTAATGTATAAACCTTTATCATACGTTTACCATAGTGGATGCTCTAAGAGAGTTTAAACTGAGGGCCTTATCACGTATCAGCCCACTTTCAGCCCAATTTCTATAAAGCCATTACACAGGTTCGGTTATCGGGTTTTCGGTTTAATTGGTTCGATTAGTTTGGTTAAAAACTTTATGGGTAAAGTTGAAAACCAAACCAAGCCGATTGATCAAAAAATCCAAGTTTAAAAAATGCTATATTTTTACTATGAAAGAGTTTTTAATGTTTTAAATGATTAAATATATATTTATGTAAATTCAGTTTTTGGTTCGGTTTGGTTTTTATTTTGCTGAAACCATATCCAAACTAAAAACCAAATATTTAATTCGGCTTGGTTCGGTTTTGGCAAACTCATTTCTGTTACAAATTTGGTTCGGTTCAATTTCGTCAAATTCAGTTCAGTTACAAATTTAATTCATTTATTTTTGGCTCGATTCAGTTTCGGTTTTTGATTTATGTGGATATTACTCAAATTGTAAACACCCCTACATTACACCATATATCTTTCGGTCAATTCCATATTTCCCAATAACAAAATAAAAAAGTTATGATCCCCCAAACATGTATAAAAATCATTGAACAATATGCGTTGTTCACTTGTAAGGTGAATAAATATAACATTTTAAGGTGAATAAATATAATATTTACCGGAGCAGTCCTCTTTACCAAAAAAAAGTATCCTCTATTTCTTTAGTCATTTTGTTTTCGTATATGCGCCCTTTTCACGTACAAACATGCATGTATGTATCTTGTTTGTATCAGATGACAAGTACCAATCCATCTTCACCGCATTATTTTACACGTTTAGGGTTTGTTTGTTTGGTCAGTAGGTTTGGGAAAGGTTTCGTATTTTATTTACAATTTAAAAAATTTCGTATTTTGATATGTACGATTCTTTTCAATTGAACTTAGGTGTTTGGCTTATGACGACTGCATTAGTAGCTTGTTTGATTTTTACCTTCTGATATATTAATCGTATTTTTAAAAGAAGGTGTATTTTAAAATTTAAAGCTAACATTAATTATAGTGGTTGTATAGATGTATTGGTTCATTAAATAATTGTAAACAAGGTTTGTAACTCGCGCGTCGCCGCGGAGCACGCGCGACTAATTTTGCAACGGACCGATAACCTCAGGTACAGTTTGTCAACCTTGAAATGATGATAACCTCAGTGTCACACCCCGTCATAGGCGGAAACACGGAAATGCGACATAATGATTAACCACAACACAAGATACAAAATAGAGAAATCCAAAATGCATAAATGAAAAGTGTCATGATGACCATCAACCTCAATATAACCTTGAGTGATGTCCCATATCAAGAACACAACACATAGTCGCCAATTATTATAATCTTAAGCCCTCGTAAGGGTCCATAAAATCTTATCTCGATCCTCAAGAAAACCAAATCCAAAGAGTACATCAAATGCAAGACTTTTCAAACAAGATTCCTACCGGATTCTCTAAAGTCTACTACAATCACCATACTCTAACGATCATTAACGTCACTTGAAAATGATACTCGAAAACATCAACAATAATGTTGGTGAGCTCGTAGGTTTTGACTCAAAACCCAGTCGTTGTGCCAATATTTTCAACAGTTGGACAATTATGCTATATGACAGTGAATATATGCAAACCAACCCATGACTTAGCATCCCCACTAATCATGTACCAAGACCTAGCATCCCCGCTAGTCTTATCACCAGCGCGTACCAACGCTCTTAGGGTCGTAACCCCAATGACATACCACACCTAAAGCCTACTAGCTGGAGCAAATTACGGTGAAGAACTAATCTGCCATGCCAAACACAGTACAGGCAAGTAAGATCACATTACACATATTCACATAGTAGTCATAAGCACATAAATTGTCCCATAAACAAATCCACATTTCGCACAGTTTAGAAAATAGTTCAAACACATTTGAGTATCATTTTCCCCCAACGAAAAGCAGTAAAAAGTGGGGCTACGATAACTCACCTCAAGCAAACTGTCTCCACATAAATCTCAATATCACACAAGCAAATGCTACGACGTCCGCACACGACCTAGTCCAGTTAATTTCCCATTCTAATAATTCATTTCCAAAACAGTTTTCAAGCAGGATGCATAGAGTATTAGACGCTTGTTGTACGGTTATCTTAAATATTTTAGTGGTGTGATGGTTAACGACATGACTCCATAATACCATAGCAAACCCATATTTGAGTATGATATATTTATACTTATACTATTTAGCAAAATAGATAAGTAATATAAGTAAATATTTATAATTATATAATCAAAAAATAATTTTGTAGAATCCCTAGATCATTCCATGGATGAAATCACAAGATCAATGGCACAAAGATTTAAACAATAAAGAACTTTTGATTGAAAGAAACAAAGAGAGGCTACAAACTCTAAAAGATGAAAAATGATAATGAAGTAGCTAACCTAATTTTGACTAAACTAGGTGTATTTATACTAATAAGGATTTGCCTTTGAGGGCTTCTTTTGGGCTTTTTACATCTTGGCCCGTATACATAATAAACATTAATTAACATGACTTTCGGAGCTAGACTTTTGTCTTGTATCTTCGAGTGACCGAAGTTTCTTTGTTCCGGACCATTTATGTGAATCCTCACCATCTCCCCCAAGATGAGGGCTGAGAAGCTCACTCTGCTTGTCTCTTTAGCTCATCTGTTGATAGGGTACTTCACTGTTGTGCATCAGTATCAATCTTTACACCTTGATCATGATCTCAGAACTTGATGTGATGTACTTGATCTTGATCTTGATTTGTTTAAGCTTTACTTCTCTGAATTACTATGTGATCTCTTTACTTTGTCTTTTCCATACCTGATCTTATAGTCACACTGCTCCATATCTATGTTGGAATCTTTGAAAGCTTGATGATGTATCTCATCCGAATCATTATATACTTTTTAGTAATTTGAAGAAGACATTGATTTTCAGAGAATATGTGTGAAGCTATTGAATAGTAAAGCTTTCTTGATTACTTCAATACAGTGAATGTTAATATGAGCACATGTCTTGCATCGGAAACTTTGAGTCGTCATTCGCTATGATAAACAATTTAGTCACCAACAAAAACATTTTTGTTAGGTAAAATCCACGTAATGTTGTTCTAGAAAAACATTTTGAGTAACACACAATGGTTTTATATTTGAAGGGACCTAGTATTAGACGTTACTCAATCCTGGTCGGTTACATAACCTCTGAATCCGTGAGAGACAATGATTATCAGTATGACTACTGCATCGCTGTAGATCAGATATATACATTCAGATAACCATCTAGACAGGTTTCCGGCCACGACAAGCTGGATCCTCTAATACCTAAGTATCAGATTCCTAATGTTCGAGCCGTTCTCTAACAGCTGTCGAAGACTAACACACTATAAGTATTTCTACTATTCAAATGGTAAAGAGGTGATTCAGTACAGATACTATCTGCTGACTAATTACCCGTTAAACATTCCCTTTTTTTCAGCGTTTTACTTCTAATACAAATTAAGTACCGTAAAGCCTGTGGCAAAAATGATTTGAAAAACATTCGATGTGGCTTGTGAAATTTGATGGAGGCACAAACGAAAGTTTAAATCAGAATGCATCTGATGATGTAATTGAAATATATCCCGAAAGATAATGAAGTGCCGTGGGAAATCCAAACTTGTACAGTACATATATAGGTGGGTGGTGGGGGGGGGGGGGGGGAAGATAGAGTGGGGGGGGTAGGGGGGGGGGGTGGGATGTGGGGAAATCCACTTTCACTAGTGGCGCAGTCCGAAGACCAGGCATACGCATTCAAACGAATACACCTGGTGGTACAAACATCTCTTTCCGCAGCAAATCATAAGATTCACTTTCACGAACATGAAACAGAAAGAATTCTTTGACTTTATCAAGAAACTTGTGTATAACACAAAATTTGGGTATCTTGACGTTGTTATGAAGTATCTTGTGATCCACTTTTACTCCCCCTATACATGTGCATCGATATTCGAAATATGTTTTGCACATGCAAGGATAGGACTTAGCATTTTGAATCAATCGAATCATTAGTTATCCGGTTTACATTTAAGTCACATTTTCTCCCCCGGTCAAAAGTATGCAACTTTTGTATGGTTTTGATCTATAATGGACTTAAAATGTATTGAGCTCCCCCTCAAACATTGAGGTGAGCTAAATGAGCACAAATATCAAGTGAATACAAAAACTGTTAGTATGCCTGATTCTCCCCCTCAAACAATGACCCGGGTATAATAGAAAATGTTTTGGTCAATGTTTGAATGGTGACTCCGAACATGTTTGATAAAACAAATTGTTTATTAGAAAAATTGTTCGGGGCCTAGACAACTTCTTGTCTGTGGAAGAAATAATGCACTGAAACGTACATTAAATCTCTGGGTTAAGACCGGGTTGCAGTCTGAAATAACTGCAAGCCATTTAGCAAAAAAAATTTTTTTTTTTTTAAACATATACTAATATACAAAGGATACAATACTTTAGCATTCAAAAATACCAGATATCCCCTTGGAACCAGCCTTTCGATCACTAAGTTTGCAATCAGGGAACCTAGAGATCTTAGATAACTTTGGTACTAGAACTAGATGCCCGGGTTAAGTTCTAAAGGCTCAACAATGGGTTTTCCCCACAATCCAAGAAAAAGGACAGTATCATACAACGCAAAATGTCGTCCAGTGGGTTTCCACTGAGGCTTAACACTACCAACAATCTTTCCAGTTGGTCTCCAAGCTGTCTTAGTAGTGTTCACATTATGATTTTCTGGTGCTTCCAAAACCTTCTAGTATGATCACACTATGTTTGGCATGGGGGGTTTTTGGTAATCACAGTGACTACAAAGAACGAATCACAAACTGATTATGATAAACAACATTCAACTATCCTATTGTGAATCTGCTGCTCTCCTCGCATTCACACTCTTATTGGGCAAGATACGATGGTTCCGAGTGTGGCACTTTGGCATAGGTTATAGCGAGATTCGCTTGGCAGGTTGGTTCTTAGTTAGACAATACAGCAGGAACAATAAGGCTTTTGTTGTGTTGCACTGGTGGTTTCTGTGTGGGTCTATTTGAAGTCCTGGGAGGTTCTTGAAAAGTAACTTGCTTCTTCTTAGGCAGCAGGGTTGGTTTCACCCAATTGGCTCTTTTTGGAGGTGGAATGTACTTTGAACTTTGGTATACATCCCTGAAGCAAGTACTTTGGTTTCTCAGAGGCTTGTATGATCCACACTCTTATTGCCACTACAACTTCAGTTTTCATTTGTGCAATCTCATCAGTTAAGGCAGTTAATCTTTTCGTGTACGCAAGTACGCTGATTAGAGTATCGCCTTTGACAGTTCATCATACCGTCTTTTCAGACTCACGTTTTCTACCTTAAGGCCATCTAGCTGAATCCTAAGGGAGGTAATCGTATCTTTCAACTGAATATCGTCTGTTTCAAGTGCCTGTTGTCACAACTACCTCAGTTGAACCTACATTCAACACCTTCATAGTTGATCTGAGCGATCAAAATTCCTGATAGTGTCATCTTTTCCCTTGAAGCTGTTGTCTTAACCTTGTTAATTTCAAAAATTGGCATTGAGGTCACTGAAAGTGTCTATGCACTGTTTGTAGTTTTGAAATTTAAGTTGTAAACTAACATAATTCTGTTCGAGAAAGGCAAAACGTTTTTCAGATTCAATAAAGAGTTGTTTCTGTTTTGAAATCTCAGCTTCAAGTTCAAGAACTTTAGTGTGTTCCCTATCGCATGCAGATCTAAGATCTTCACAAAGGCAATTCGAACTAGGGGGCACAACAAGATCGGAAGTAAGCACAATAGAGCAGATATCTTTTTCTAAACACTCAGCAATTAAGCATTCATTTATGATTAAAAGATTTTTCTTCTCTATGGTCAGGTTCTTGTTATCAAGAACACATTGTTCATATACCCCTCATCCAAATCAACAAAAATCTGTTCAAATTCTCAGTAGATCTTTGAAAAATGTAACATTATCAGCTTTGGATATGATTTATGAAATGTCGAAAAATTGAACCAGTTGTTTGTTCAACAAACCAGTTTTGCATAATCAAACACCATTCAGAAACCTAGTCTGGTATTTGTGATGATTCATTATCTCTATGATAACCTTCAAATTGAGAAAAACAACATAACGTTTCGAAGACGGCCAGAACTTACATGGATGGTCGACTTTTATGAATAAATGGAAGTGCCAAGTACTAATGGGAAAACTAGTTTTGACTAGCACGTTCATGGCAGAATGCCAATATGCCTGTTTCACGAGACAGTTCCTGTTGAGGAACAAACTTAAGGCATTATGCTTGTCATTAAGAAACCGTTATCAGTTCTAACATGTCCAGGAATTTTCATTCATCTTTTTCAATGCTAACCATCTTTGTGAACAAGACCATCTTCACTATCGCATATACTAACGAGATGGTGAGTTGGATGCAAAAGGGTATCGCACAACCATACAAAACCAGGTTGAGCACGCATGGCCATATACCCGAGACCTGGGTGTAACGTGTACTAGGAGGGCCTGTGTGTAAGACAGGCGTTTGCTGCTTTAATGTTTATCATATAAATGCATAGGACTGAGTGTTGTTGGCATGTTCAATCTTTGCAACATATCTTTTGCAACTTTTTAGCATTCTTAACAAACTATTTCACTAGATAACTGATCTGCTAGATCCTTTTTCTCAAGAAAATCTTTCCTTTCAGATTGTAACAATGCTAGTTGATTTTCTTTTCCTAAAAAGAGGATAAAGCAAATCGTTTTCTTGCACAAGTTCAGCGTTACGCTTATTACGCTGAATCACTAGGGCTTGTTCCTGTCTAACTTTGTTTTCAAGATTCAAGTTTGACCTTTTGGTATCATAGACGATATATTTCTTGCTAGCATTGAATGAAGCTCATTTTTTTAAGTCTCTTTTCCCAAAAACCCCAATTTTCTTGGTTAACCTTATCATGTCCGTCTAGTTGGGTTTGCAAGTCAGTTAAGATGGCAATCATAGAAACATTAGTCAGACGCGTCCGCAGATACCTTACAGTGAGGAACATTTTGGGCTTCGTGTCAAGAAGAATACTGATTATACGATGATCGTATTTGTCATCAATCTCAGTCTCAGCATCGGAGTCTAAATGTTCGTCCTGGTGCATCTCCTGACTCAACTGATAATCCACATTATCAAAGATTTGATTGTCATTGGAGTGTACCTCATTGACTTGACTGTTGGTGGCACTGGTGGATGACAAGTTGGCCATGAAAACTGCAGCAGCATTGGGACCTTCATCCACGTCTGAATCATATGCATCCTCATGGTTGACTTCGAAGATATTTGTTGTAGTCATTGCCAAGTGATTCATAAGTTGCTTCGCATTTGTTGCCATTGATAACGTTTTTATGAATGATCTTGATTCTTAAGTGATTGTTGATTGATGACTGGTGTGAGGTTTATGATTTTCGGGTAAATTTGAAACAGTAAAATGCTGTTTTGAGGGCCTAAATGACTCCGAATGGCCAAAAAATGACAGGGCTCTTGCTCAAAGAGGAAGAGTCTTGACCGTTGGGCCGTTTCCGAGCTTGTATAAAAATTTCAGAACAATCCGACACAAAAATTATTTTTGCGGCAAATCAAGCAAAACGCAACGTAGCTTGATCAAAACGCAATGGATTGTCAAAACGCAACAAACTTTGTTGTCAAAACGCAATGATATCTTCCTCAAAACGCAATGAAATTTTTCTCAAAACGCAATGAAATTTTTCTCAAAACGCAATGAAATTTTTCTCAAAACGCAATGAAATTTTTCTCAAAACGCAATGACACTTGAAGTCAAAACGCAATGCTTGAAAATTTTTGGCAGCGTAGCGTTTTAGTCAAAACGCAATAGAAATCTTCAAAACGCAACCTGTATGCTCAAAACGCAACATGAATATTCTCAAAACGCAACATGAATATTCTCAAAACGCAACATGAATATTCTCAAAACGCAACATGAATATTCTCAAAACGCAACATGAATATGCTCAAAACGCAATATGAAGACTAACAAAAAACGCAACACTGCTAGCTTTTTTTTCTAATCCACTTCGAACCCAAAACACAAACAAACCACGTCTCTTTTTTTTTGTTATTCCTTTCGATCAAGACACAAAAAAAAAATCCGAACCCCACTTTTTTTTTAAAATTCGGTTCAAAAAAAAACATCCAAACAATCACTTTTGGCTCTTGATACCAATTGTAGGATCCCTAGATCATTCCATGGATGAATCACAAGATCAATGGCATATAAAAAAAAAGATTAAAACAATAAAGTAACTTCTAAATGAAAGAAACAAAGAAGTGGCTACAAACTCTAAAATAAAAAAATGAAAATGAATTAATCTAACCTAATTTTGACTAAACAAGTGTATTATATACTAATAAGGATTTGCCTTGAGGGCTTTCTTTTGGGCTTTTTCAGTGAATCTGTTTGGTTTTCTAGGTTTTCTACCAAAATATGGTTTTCTCTAGAACCCATCCCATTTAGCATAATAGATGGGTAATATAAGTAAATATTTATAATAAATAATTATAAATATATTTCGATAAGTCCATTCGGTACACTTAGTTACCATAAATATATTTTTTATACTATACGAAATAGAAATTTTTGTTTGCTAAACATTTTGGAAAAGTTTCGAGAAGATTATGTTTTTTGTCTTTTAGTCGACTTATTAAAATAATAAAATAATATATTTTATTATTAAAAATAAAGTTTACGTTTGAAGTAAAATTTTAAGTATAGACTTTTTACAAAATTTCGGCATGACCTGTACGTTTATATGACGTTTTTCAAGGTTTTCAAACCTTATTTTCAAACAAATTTCAACATTTCGACACTTTCCGAACCAAATTCCAAAAATCATATTTCACCACGTTTACCAAGATACTTTCTCAAAACAACCTTCTATATAATTTCACAAGTACTTTTCCATCCCAAAAGCTCGTTAAAACTCCCAAAATAGCTAGTTACGGCTTATTGGGCTTTATGGCCCAATAAGGATTCATTATACTTTTATGTATCCAAAATACATTCTAAACCCAAAACCAAGGTCCAATAGCATATACAAGTTTAAATCAATAAGTAAATAAGTAACCCGGACCACAATAAACCTTAGATAAGCCAAGGCACACCAAAGCTTATTGGGCGTGGCACATATGCTCTCAATAATACGCATATTAAGTAATAACGCTAAGTATAGCATTTGGTTATCACACATAAGCTATAAATAAGTCAGTCACAAAAATTATGAACATACTAGGAAAAATAACCGAAGACTACCCTCCTTGTATTTTCATGAGTTGCGGTGAGCCTATAAGCCCAAAATAAGCTTATTCGAACACCACTATAAGCCACAATAAGCTATATACAAAATAAGCTACATAGCAAACATAGGATTTTCAACCATCACGACCACAATATCAAAACTAACAAAACCTTATGTCTTTCCCTTTTTATTTCGAACCAAAAATGAACCCTATCTAGTCATTTTAAAACTTTTCACTTTTGATTTTTAACGATCGGGCCATACAACTAACATCTATGCATCACTAGCAACCCAAAAGTACAAGCTAAAAATAAATTTGAAACACTTACAAAAATGGTCTTCAAAATAAATTTTGACGCGAACCGGACAACCCAAACGTTGTTTAAATGATTACCCTAACACTAGAATCAACCCAAGGTATCACCAATCTTCATTTTTTTGATCAAAGTTTGAAAAATTATAGTGTGTGTGTGTGTGTTTGGGGATCGGACGAACCAGGAGGGAAAGAGAGGAGATTTTTTTTTATCTCAAATGAACATGCAATGTGTGTGCTTTGGTATCAAACAAAATACATATGTACCCACCCTTGTACCAAGTTCCTATAAAAATGCCTCCTTGTCTCCCTTGTGTCTAGAACCCGCGGCAAGGCATCCTATGCCCCTGGGTGTCTTCGTTTTTGTGTCGGAAACACTTAAAAGCTCATAAAACTTGACTGTAAAATATTTCCCAAAGTAATTTAGCATTTTTATTCATCTTAAAAATGTTTTTCAAATAACTTAGAGTATTTACTTAACATATTTTCATGTTAGACCTCCCAAACACTCATTTGGACATTAACGGACGTGTCGGGACTCGTTTTTCGGCATTTCTCAGAAATTCATGAGTCAACCACCCGGAACTTACAAAAGACAATAGTATCCTCCAATACGGCTTATTATACACAATAAACTATAAAATGCTTCATATCTCATAAATTCATAAATACCAACATGGTATGATACTCTAATTAACTGACAAACGTCAAATAGTCGAATGACTAAATTAGAATATTCAAAAAACGAAAAGGGGCATGGGTTACATTCTACCCCCCTTAAAAGAATTTCGCCCTCGAAATTCCGCTACTATCAGCACTAAACAGATGCGGATACTTAAGCTTCATCTCATCTTTACATTCCCACATGAATTCAGGCCCACGTTTCGAATTCCACCGAACCTTGACGATGGCAATTCTACTCCGCTTCATCTTCTTAAACTCTCGCTCCATGATTTCCACAGGCTCTTCCACAAAATTCAACTTATCATCAACTCGAATCTCATCTAAAGGTATTTGCAGTGTTGGATCAGCCAAACACTTCTTAAGGTTTGACACGTGGAACGTGCCATGAACACCATTTAGCTCCTCAGGGAAATCAAACCGATAGGCCACTGCACCTACCTTCTCAACAATCTCAAAGGGTCCAACGAATCTAGGTGCTGATTTCCCCTTCTTCCTAAAGCGTACCACACCTTTCCATGGCGACACTTTGAGCAAGACATGGTCACCTACGCTAAACTCTAGAGGCTTCCTCCTCTTATCCGCATAACATTTCTGGTGATCTCGCGCAGCCTTAAGTCTATCCTTAATTTGCGAGATCTTCTTAGTGGTTTCTTGCACTAACTTAGGTCCTATCAAATGACCCTCTCTAACCTCAGCCCACATAATCGGAGAACGACACTTCCTACCATACAAAGCCTTAAATGGCGTACATCTCACACTAGAATGATAACTATTATTATACGAAAACTCAACTAATGGAAGATGAACATCCTAACTTCCCCCAAAGTCTAGGATGCACGCTCTAAGAATGTCTTCCAAGGTCTTATAGTACGCTCACTTTGACCATTGGTCTGAAGGTGGTAAGCGGTACTCATATCTAACCGGGTTCCTAATGCCTCTTGTATTGAATGCCAAAACCTCGACGTGAACCGACTATCACGATCAGATATGATCGAGATCGGTACACCATGCCTAGCAACAATCTCATTTATGTATAACCTAGCCAATTTATCCATCTTATAATCCTCACGCATAGGTAGAAAATGAGCAGACTTAGTCAATCGATCCACAATGACACAGATTGTATCGTGCCTACTACTAGTCCTAGGTAACTTAGTCATGAAGTCCATTGCTATAACTTCCCATTTCCATTCGAGAATCTCAGGTTGCTGCAGCAAGCCAAATGGCCTCTGATGCTCAGCCTTAACCTATAAACAAGTCAAACACTTACTCACATACACTGTTATGTCCTTCTTCATACCCTGTCACCAATACCTATCCCTAAGGTCATAATACATCTTATCAGCTCCTGCGTGTACAGAGTACTTCGACTTATGGGCTTCATCCTTTATCAGGGTTCTCACATCACCCTTCAAAGGTACCCATATTCGATCTAGGTAATACAACGCTCCATCATTCCTAAGTTCAATCATCTCCATCTATACCTCTCTGCAATCTTGCAGACTCATCAGACGCCTCCTTTTGAGCCGCTAGTATCATATCCTTGATACTCGACTTAAAGGTCATGTTCATCGCTCTAACTCTCTTAGGTTTCACCCGCTCTTTCCTACTTAGTGCATCAGCTACTACATTCGCCTTACCAGGGTGGTAGTAAATTTCACAGTCATAATCACTAAAAAGCTTTATCCAGCGACGTTGTCGCATATTCAACTCTTTCTGACTAAATATATGCTGGAGACTCTTATGATCCCTATATATGACACTCTTTGTCCCATATAATTAATGTCTGCAAATCATAAGTGCAAATACAACCACACCCAGTTCCAAATCATGGGTGGTATAATTCTTCTCGTGAATTTTCTAATTGCCTATATGCATAAGCTATCACCTTATTTCTTTGCATCAACATACAACCTAATCCTAATCCAGATGCATCACAATATACTACAAAATCTTCTGGTCCATCGGGGAGAGCTAGAACAGGTGCATTACACAACTTATCCTTTAAAGTTTGAAACATATTCTCCTGCTCCTCACCCCAATCAAAGGTCTTACTTTTCTGAGTCAAGACACTAAGCGGCTTAGCTAACTTAGAAAATTCCTCAATGAATCTACGGTAATATCCTGCCAATCCTAAGAACGAACGAACCTCAGACGGAGTTCTAAGGGCTTTCCAATTCTTAACGGCCTCAATCTTACTAGGGTTTACATGAATTCCATCACCATTAATCACATGCCCAAGAAACTGTACTTCTCGCAACCAGAATTCACACTTAGAAAACTTAGCATACAACCTTTCTTTCTTGAGCAGTTCTAACACTAATCCTAAATGCTCTTCATGCTCTTCCCGAGTCTTAGAGTAAATCAGGATATCATCAATGAACACTATCACAAACTTATCTAGGTACGGTCTACACACTGCGTTCATTAAATCCGTAAATACTGATGGTGCATTAGTCAAACCAAATGGCATTACTGTGAACTCAAAATGTCCATAACGAGTCCTAAACGCGGTCTTTGGAATATCGTCCTCATGCACTCTCAGCTGATGGTATCCGAACCTAAGGTTTATCTTAGAGAAGTTATGCGACCCTTGCAGTTGATCGAATAGGTCGTCTATCCTAGCAAGTGGATAACGGTTCTTAATGGTCAACTTATTCAGTTCTCTATAGTCAATACACATCCTAAAGGATCCATCCTTTTTCTTAATGAACAATACCGGTGCTCCACAAGGAGATGAGCTTGGTCGAATGAAACCTTTATCCTGGAGTTCCTTGAGTTGTCCTGACAACTCCTCCAATTCAGAAGGTGCTAAACGATAGGGAGACTTTGCAACCAGCATTGCTCCAGGGATTAACTCAATTCGAAATTCGATTTCCCGAACCAGTGGAAATCCAGATAGATCATCCGGGAATACCTCAGGAAAATCTCTCACTATCACTATCTCTTCTTGTTTCTTCTATTTAGCCTTAGCACTCATTAATTGCCTCATCTTTTCATTGGATTTCTCTCCTAATACTTTAAGCACCTTGTCATCTAATAGTGGTATCCTTACTACCGTCTCATGACAAATTATCTCAGCCTTATGGTCATACAACCAATCCATTTTTATGATCACATCAAAACTCCCGTTTCCAAGGGGTATCAAATTTATGACCTTTGATTTCTAGTTTGTTTATGACCTTCGATTTCTAGTTTGCACCCCTTAATAACTTTATCAATCTCTACTAGCTGTCTGCTAGATATCTCAATCTCATATCTGAAACCTAAATCACTGGGCTCTATGTCTAATAGCGGTATAAAAGTAGTGGAAAC
Organism: Tanacetum coccineum; assembly: GCA_026074375.1. Lineage (NCBI taxonomy): Eukaryota > Viridiplantae > Streptophyta > Magnoliopsida > Asterales > Asteraceae > Tanacetum > Tanacetum coccineum. The sequence goes on from BQNB010008389.1 coordinate 29,041, forward strand.
AAAACTATAGTCGGCACCAGAGTCAAATATGGTAGTGCTAAGAATTCATCTTCTCAATCCAACGGGTATACACTATAGCACCTCCCTTACCATCATACTCCTTTGGGTTACAAGCTAAGAATTCTTTATAGGTACAACCCTACAGTTATTGCCTTCATTGTCATTCCCAACATCACTCTAGATGTGGTCATTGATGGCATTTTCATTTTAGTTCTTACCAACCCCTTGACCTCTACCTTGACTTCCTACTTGGGCTACAATAGTAGGGAGTAAATTCTGCAACTGCTGTGCAATGATGGTGGAGAAGTAAAGGACTCCATCAACACCACCATTCACCTCACTACCCTGACCACCTACTTGGCCACCTGGACCATCATTCCTACCGTCACCCTGATCACCAGAACGACCTCTAGTCCTACAACCACCTCTACCGGCTCGTTCACCCATTCCCCCTCCTTATTTTGCGGCAGCAGGCCGGCCAGCACTTTGGGTCGTCATCGTAGGCGGCATTATCTACACGAGGGAGAACATGGGCAACGTTAGGTAGGTAGGGCGGTCAATACGCACAAGACAACCTAATATACTATATCACACAATCTACGATCCTAAGGTGTCAACACCGATTTGTGTGAACGATGATACTAAATATGCGTGAGTCGTGATACGTTTATAATTACGTTGGCCGCCGTATTTATACCCGTATCCTTTCCTAGTTATACTTAGTATTAGGCTCACACATTTCAGTGAATGACTTAACTAATACTATATACCATATAACCACATAAGTACGTATAAGTGGAACACCGTACACATAGATCCTATGATGCAACTATATGCAGGTTCCTAGGTTATTGTCTAGGCCAAACTACCTAGTTCTCTATAACCTTGGCTTTGAATACCATTCTGTCACACCCCGTCATAGGCGGAAACACAGAAATGCGACATAATGATCAATCACAACACAAGATACAAAATAGAGAAATATAAAATGCATTTATGAAAAGTGTTATGATGACCATCATCCTCAATAACTTTGAGTGATGACCCAAATCCAGAACACAACACATAGTCGCCAATTATTATAATCTCAAGCCCACGCAGGGGTCCATAAAATCTTATCTCAAACCTCAAGAAACCAAATCCAAAACGTACATCAAATGCAAGACTTTTTAAACAAGATTCCTACGGAATTCTCTAAAGTCTGCTACAAGCACCATACTCTAACGATCATTAACTTCACCTGAAAATGATAATCGAAAACGTCAACAATAATGTTGATGAGCCTGTAGGTTTTGACTCAAAAGCCAATCAATGTGCTAATATTTTCAATCAGTTGGACAATTGTGCTATATGATAGTGAATATATGCAAACCAACCCATGACTTAGCATCCCCGCTAATCATGTACCAAGACCTAGCATCCCCGCTAGTCTTATTCCAGCACGTACCAATGCTCTTAGGGTCGCAACTCCGATGACATACCACACCTAAGGCCTACCAGCTGGAGCAATTAGGGTGAAGAACACAACCCTTGCATGCCAAACATGGTACATGCAAGTAAGATCGCATTACACATATTCACATAGCAGTCATAAGCACATAGGTTGTCCCAAAAATGAAATCACGTTTTGCACAGTTCAGAAAAATAGTTCAAAACACATTTGAGTATCACTTTCCTCCAATAGAAAACAGTAAAAAGTGGGGCTACGAGAACTCACCTCAAGCAAACTGTCTCCACAGATATCTCAATATCACACAAGCAAATGCAACGACGTCCGCACACGACGTAGTCCAGTTAATGTCTCATTTTAATCATTCATTTCCAAAACAGTTTTCAAGTATGATGCATAAAGGTTAAAACGCTCGTTGTACGATTTTCTTAAATGTTTTAGTGGCGTGATGGTTGATGACATAACTCCAAAATATCACGATCATCCATATCTTAATACAATATACTTATACTTATACTATTTAAGAAAATAGATAAGTAATATAAGTATATATTTATAATATAATATTATAAATATAGTTTGATAAATCCATTCGGTACATTTAATTACCATAAATATATCGTTTATACTATACGAAATGGAACGTTTATTTTACTAAACATTTTAGAAAAGTTTCGAGAAAAATTATATTTTTCGTCTTTTAGTCGACTTATTAAAATAAAATTTTAATAATATTTTATTATTAAAATTAAAATTTACGTTTTAAGTAAAAATACTAAGTATAGACTTTTTACAAAATTTCGACATGGCCCGTACGTTTATATGACGTTTTTCAAGGTTATCAAACCTTATTTTCAAACAATTTCAACATTTCGACACTTTCCGAACCAAATTCCAAAAATCGCATTTCACCACGTTTACCAAGATGTTTTCTCAAATCAGCTTTCAATATGACTTTACAAATACTTTTCACTTTCTAAAAGTCCGCCAAAACTCCCAAAATGACAAGTTAACGCTTTAAGGCCCAATAAGGATCCATTAGACTTTTTATGTATCCAAAATACGTCTTAAGCCCAAAACTAAGGCCCAATAGCATATACAAGCTCAAAGAAATAAGAAAGTATGTAACCCGGACCACAATAAGCCACGGCTTATTGACTTCTTATTGGGCCGTGAGCACATATGCTCAAAAATAGATATTTTAAGGTTAAAAATAAGCTAATAAGCTATGTATCGCATATGGTTATCACCATAAGCTATAATATTAATCCACAAAAATATGACATACTAGGATAATAACCAAGAATACCCTCCTTGTATTTCCCTTGGATGTCGTGGGCCTATAAGCCCAAAATAAGCTTATTCGAACACCACTATAAGCCACAATAAGTTATATACAAAATAAGTTAAAAATAAATTTGAAAGACTTACAAAAATGGTCTTCAAAATAAATTTTGACGCGAACTGGACAACCCAAACGTTGTTTAAATGATTACCCGAACACTAGAATCAACCCAAAGTGTCACCAATCTTCATGTTTTTTATCCCAGTTTGAGAAATTATAGTGTGTGTGTGTGTGTGTTTGGGGATCGGACAAACCAAGAGGGAAAGAGAGGAGATTTTTGATATCAAGTGAACATGCAATGTGTGTGCTTTGGTATCAAACAAGATACATATGTACCCACCCTTGTACCAAGTTGCTATAAAATGCCTCCTTGTCTCCCTTGTGTCTAGAACCCGCGGCAAGGCATCATATGCCCCCGGGTGTCTTCGTTTTTGTGTCGGAAACACTTAAAAGCTCGTAAAACTTGACCGTAAATATTTTCCGAAGTTATTTAGCATTTTTATTCATCTTAAAAATATTTTTCCAATAACTTAGAGTATTTACTTGACATATTTTCATATTAGACCTCCCAAAAACTCATTTGGACATTAACGGACGTGTCGGGACTCGCTTTTCGGCATTTCTCATAAATTCACGGGTCAACCATCCGAAACTTACAAAACACAATAGTATCCTCCAATAAGGCTTATTATACACAATAAACCATATAATGCTTCATATCTCATAAATTCATCACCGCCAACACGGTACGATACTCTAATTAACTGAGAAACGCCAAATAGTCGAAGGACTAAATTAGAATATTTAAAACACGAAAAGGGGCAGGGGTTACAACATCCTACAAAAATAAGCATTTAAAATAATTAAAACCAAACATAAATCAATCCTACATAACGAAATTTATGCACCCTACAAACAAAGATTTAACAACCATCATTCAGCTAAACCTTCAAACAACATAAATCACAAAACTAATTTTTTCACCAAAAAGAAAACTAAAAAATATAAAATGTTGTAAAATCTTATAAACTTTATACAAATCAACAACACCTAAATTTTTTTACCAAAAAGATACCGGAATTAAAATTTACAAACCTTTTTGTTGTTGATTTATCTGGGTTTTAAGACTGTAATAGCTTGGTTTGTGATGGATTTGATTGTTATTCTTCCGTTATGTAATCGTGTATGCATTCATTCTTTGGAGTTATGTAACCCTGTATGCATTCTTTGAAGTTATGGTTGTTAGAATGCATATTGTCGACATCTACAACACACTATTAATGAGTACTTGCACACTCATTATGAGCACCTGTACAATAAATTAGAGGAATAAATCTTAAGATATAATAGATTACCAAGCTCATACTTTACCTTTACTTTTAGAAGGTTTTGACTTAATTCCTTAGCTACTTTAGATGTCAAAGTATCTTCTTATGTTTTCTTAAGAATACAATACACTGAATCGGTTAGACTTTATCATATCTCACTAATTCGAGTCTGAATCATCTTGTTTAAGGACTTTACTTGCAAAGAAAATTTTTTGTATACAATCATGTTATAGACAATTAATTAAAAAGAAAATAGATAAAACTAAGACTGTATGATAACAAATGCTGTTAAATTATATTTATATGAAAAAAGATTTATGTATATAGTTATGGATTGGTAAAAAGTTAAAAAAAATAGTTTATAACCATGGAAAAACAAGTCAATATACAAAGGAGAAAAGTATATAACTTCTAAACTCAAATTTTTAACACTCGTTTAGAATTCAATAAATTCAATTTTGACAAAAAAAATAGTTTGGCCAACCAGTATTAAGGACCAATACCCAACAACAATCTATTATCGAATCCGCTAACTAGCCCATAATTGCTTCTATAATATCACTTAACATTGTCCCAAATCCTTGACTAGTTTGCGTAATGTTGATGCAAAGATCAGCTAGGAAGGATAAGTGCCGCCCTCCAGAGGATTCTTGATGCTTCAGCAAGCCTGTCGAGAAGACAACGCACGTTAGCCTTGTCCCAGGTTTTATCCCAGGACCAAGCTCCGGCGTGAGAGTAAGTATTTGAGATTATGATAGTCGTTAGGCAATGAGAGAGTATAATAAATGTGATCTATCTGTGTGTGTATTGCATTGAATGTGCTTGGGGTATATATACTACCCCGATTATTGTAGAATAGTTATTGTTCCTGACATATGGGGAATGGTTGCGCCGAACCACTGTTTACCTTTGTTAGGCGGCGTGCCCACGTGACAGACAAAATCCCTTAAATCCTGGGTTGATTGCGTGCACGCGGTTCTTACCATGAACCGGTGGTTAATACGAGGTACCTGGATAATAGAGTGTGTTGGTCTTTCCCAAGGCTCCTTTGTGCTTATCTTTCCTAGTGCTGAGTCAGCATTGGGAAGTCCTTGCTATTAGTTGAATCGGGGCCGCTGGGTGTGTATCCATCGGTGTGTGCCCAGCGGCCACATACACGAACATGTCCCCCTAGTGTTGTATCAACAAAGTGTTGGTACAATGCTTAAAAGACTTTTTTTTCAGGTTGCGGGTTTTCCATTATACACCACAATTAATGGGCTACGAGACAAACGTCATAATTTACTGAGGGTTAAAAAGCTTAGCTGTATCGCACCTTGTTATGTGGGATTGCGCCACGTGTACACTTGCTCTCATCATGTGGTTGTGATTGGGCCACATCGGCTTCTAACAAGGCGCGACGTTCCATATTCCGCCTCTTTCCTCTATAAATAGTCTGCCCCTCTTTATTTTTATGATTACTTCTTCTTTTTACTGCTTTTCTCCGCTCGTCTCCTGCTTTTATTTGTTTCCTTCAGGTGTGTTCTCTTTTGCCCATCTTCTCCTTTTTTGTTATCCGGTTATCCTCCTTTCGAATCCTTTACTATGTCGTTAGAGGAGTCCGATGACCTCGTTATTCTAGATGCTAAGCCTGCCGGTCGAAAGTCATCACGTTTACCTAATAAACTACGAGCTACATTGAATAGTCATAATACATATGTGACAGAGTCTTTTTCTAATATCTAACAATCTCTACCACTAAGGGAGGTTCCCCACCTGAAAATACTAACTTAAGATCATCAATCTTCATATTGATCTTATGTATAGCCGTACAACGCTTGATTCATTAATCTGTAACATGTGAATCTAAGTAGTGAACTTTAGACTTTTAGGCTTTAGCATTGACTTTGTAAGGTCTTCGAGCTTCTTTGAGATCATCATCCAATCATGAATCTTTAAACTCATCAATTTGATATTTTTGCCATCTTGTAACTTTGTGTCATTCGGAATGATTTGCTTCACACATTTCTTGATCTTGAAAAGCTTGATATTCAGAGTTGCGTAAGCTTTAATAACATATAATTAAAGCTTTCATGAATATCAGTTCGAATGAGTCATTTGAGAATGAGCACGGCGGTTTGAACTTGATTTTTTTGGAACACGATATCCCATCTCTATCTTTAAATGTTCCAGTAATAAAACATTAGCAATAAAGAGACAATTTATTTGTAAAAACAATTGATGCGATACTTTCAAAAGATTTTTGTAACCACATCGAAAGTTTATTTGTATTCCAAATTCTAATAAACCGTCAATTCGTATACTGAACAAGTTGATTCATTAAATCGCACCGTAGTTGGTTTCCCCAGTTTTTACAAGTTTTGATCCATTAAGGATCTCACAAGTCACCTACCATGAGCTTGTTTGAAGTTGGCTCAAGCAGGATTTCCATCTTCACTGTGAATACTTACGTATCACTCGATGTTCTTGCAAAATCACAAGGATAATGCGTAGGACTCTTATGATAAACTTGTAATCATGGTGTGTAATAACAAGTAAATGGAATTGTCCTAACAATAATTAATTGTATCTCTTTGGCTCCAGACTCAAAAGTGCATTTTGCTTTTAGTGATCCGTAAGCAAGAGCTGAGTGCCACCTTTTTCAATACCGACCAACTCGGAGTGATGAGACAGTAGATTACATGTTTAGTCTCCGTGAGAAAATGATACATAAATCTTTTGAGAGAACTGGAATGGCTTGGGAGGGTTGTTGTCATGCATCACTGGGTCCATGATGTCACTTTAAATGTCAGCAATCGACTTAATGATTCTGACAGCGATATGAATTGACCCGATTTATGCCTAAGTTTATGGATGCGTTCTTCTTGTACACCCTATATCCGTTACTATTTCAGAAAAACAGTTGTGTAAAAAGTGGTATGAGATTTTAACAGTTCTTTTTTCATTCTTCAACCCCTTCATGCTTCCGAGATCTTCATGACTAGTAACCTTGTTGGTTTATTCAGTACTAGCTCCATCTCAGTCGGCACTATTCCCTTTTCCTCACATTTACCTCCTTTTTATCATACCTAAGGACTTCTACACTAACTAGTGGATAGTCCTTGGGTAGATCCCTCCGGTTCTGGCAGGATCATGGGAACGAGTACCTAACCTTACCATCCTTATAACTTCGATAACAGTAAATACATGGTCAATCTTTTGGTACAGTTTACCTTGCCATAAAATCACTGTTGAAAAACTCAATCAGGTACTTGTGATATATGTAACGCCCCTACCCCAAAGGGTAGAAGTATTACAAATATGGTGTGACATCAAAGGCATACATAATCATAACACAAGCATAAACAGCGGAAGTCTTAAATAAATAACCAAAGGAAAATAAGTCAACATGACTTAAGGTACATAAGTTCTTAAAAGACAAACATATCCAAACGAAATAACCGAAATAACGAATGTCTTGAAAAGAAACAATTCATATATCAAAACTAAGATCTCTAGGGTAAGTCCACACTCAGCACTCATATCCCAAAAGCAACCCCAGCTCCTAGCTTAGATACCTGCCGCAGGAAAAGAAAGTGCGGCTGAGCTTACAAAGCCCAGTGAACAGATATATATAATCGAATGCAAAAGATAACGGGAAATCAAAGGATACGATACAAGGTACAAAGGGTATCACAAGACATGATCAAAGAAATACAAACATAAGGTAAGACAAATCAGAAGATCAAATCATAGTGTAAGATAAGATGAATCATAGAATCAATATATTTCAATCACCAAGCCCAAACAAATCATATGATCATAGTAACCATGGAGTCGATGAGCTCCAAATGTAAAGACGGGAATGAACCCAAACATCATCACAAATATCCTAAATATCATAATGTCATAATCCAATCGAATACAAAACAAATCTAGGATGCTCCATGCGGCCCCTTAAACAATAATAATCTTCATGAATGCGCATATAATATTCGAATGGGGGAACGGCGTGAGAAATCACTCACTCACACATGAGTCATGCCAAAGTGCAGCAATGACACGACAATGTTACCTTCATATGGCTAGAAACAAATAGTGCTCGTGCTTCGTGCTCAAACTGAAGGGTTCAATCAAATCATATCAAGTTCAGTTCAAAGGAATCATAGCAAAGGTTCAATTTCAAGAGGTTCAATATCAAAGGTACATAGCATGGGTTCAAAGTAGAACATAATGACTAGATCCTAATAAGAGAGACCAAAATAAAAGTCTTCAGAGCAAATGAAGCAAATCACATAGGTAATCAAAGATAGAGAGGAAATGTCATGAGAAACCTTAACGATAAGGTCAGAATACTGTACCTTAATCCGAAGCAAAGCTATACTCAAAGAAACACCACAGGAATATCAAAATCACTCCACCCCCTCTTTGACCGAACCTAAAGAAATGAATGAATTCGAATTACAAACCCTTCATTTAAGTTAACATTCTATTTTAGTAACTTTCCATTTTAGTAAACTTTCCATTTTAGTAACTTTCAATTTATTACTTTCCATTTTTAGTAGCTCTAATTTTTAGTAAGTTTTCCAAAACTATTAATATTCCATCATTTGAGATACTATAAGTATATTATTGAATAGCTTAGGACTTTAGAATGCCAAAACCTTACAAGTTTAGGTTTAAATATGACAAATTTCCATATTTTAGGGTTTAATAATACAAAATCAACAATTTCAAGTTAAAAGGGTAAACATCAAAGTTACACATTTTCCATTCAGATTTATACCTTCCATTATCCTGTATTTACAAGTCAAACCCTAATTTTACCATAAATTTAACATATTTAATCCTTTTTTTTTTTTTTTTTTTCTTTTGGTTTATTAATTATTTAAAAACAATATCTTTAAATTATCCATAATTACTAAACAAGTCCTTATAGATTCAATATGAACCAATTTCATATTTTATACATTAAATACTAACCAAACCTTCCACTTTTTCCAGAATTTACAATTTCCAGTTCCCTCTATTTAATTAATTACTTTCTAAGTTAACTTATTATATGTAAATTTAACCATTTTAACCAAAATAATATCAATATGACATTTTATACCCCCAAACTTATTTTATACAGAATATATTAAATATAATAACATGTCTAAAACAGACCCCATAGTTTTAGAAATTACAAAACAAGTCCTTATACTTTAAAATCACAATTCGGCTAACAAATAAATTCACAAAACCCTAATTTAATTTTCCCCAATCACAAACACAATTATTATTCAATCATTGGCATTAAATGCACCTGGAAAAATTATCAAAACCCTAACCCTAATTTTATTCTTTCCTTTTTCCTTATTTTCGAAATCGGCAAACACAAGTAAATCTCCAATAATTATTTGAATCACTTCCAAATTTTTCCAACAATTTTCTGAGTTATATGTGATATGAAAAACCTTAGAAAAATATAAAATAAGATACAAACGGTTTTAAATCCGATTTCATAATTACCTAGAAATTTAGGGTTTCGAATAAGATTTAATTTATAAAATCAAATAAAAAGCAATGAACATTTACCCAGGTAATATAAGGAGTAATATGATGAATAAATGAGATATAAAAATACCTCTTGATGATTCTTGATGATTTAATGATTTAATAGTACCCCCCGTTGCTTAATTCGAACCAAATAATAACCGACATCGAACCAATCACTCACAAACTTCCCACTATTTTCCCACACCTCCTTGACCTTCAAAATAACTTAGAAAAAATCGTTGCAAGCCCTTGGAAAATCTACGCCATCACTTTTGTTTTATTAGGGTTTTCGGATCTTGCTTTTAATTTATTCAAATGAAAATGAATAAAAGAGTTATAATAGGAATATGCCGAGTTTAGGGGCTTACAAAATGAGTTTAAATCAGATTATAAGACTTGCCAATTTATTTAGTATTTATCCTATTTTATTTAGCTTAATTTGTAAAGTTATAATTAAATAAATATTAACTAATTTCGGCAAAAGTATACATATATAAATATTAATTATTTTCTTATATAACATAAGGGTATTTTTAAACTCGATAAAATTTCATAATTGTCATACATTGTATTTTCAAATTTCTAACATTTAAATGAATTTATTTAAGCTTTATGAAATTTTCTTGATTTAGGGGTATTTTGTTAATTTTACACTTGTTGATATTTTTATGGTTTTACAACTTCTTCCACTCTAAAAAAAATTTTCGTCCCGAAACTTGAAATGAACCGGAATTGAAAACGTAAAATAAGAACGAAACGAAAACATAACCGAATAGATAAAAGAAATGAGGATAACTAGCTCGCATAGATTCTTACGGTCTCCTGGTAGCCTCAGCTCTGGTGGATTCTTACCAAAGAAATCTTCGAACAAAAGGAATGACTTTGTTTATCTCAATGACTCTCTCTGACGATCAAGAATGGAATCAGGTTCTTCGACAAAGCATATCAGCTGAATCTGATCAAAAGGATAAGATAGCGACATTCAATGGGAAGATATAACTGAATCCCTCAAAAAGAGATACTTGAAAGACATCGTGAATGTGCGATAAACGTGCGGAAGAAGTGCCAGAGCGATAACGGAAACCTCTCAATACGTTACCAAAGTCTCAAACGGACCAATGAATCGAGGACTGACTTCCATTGATCCAAAACGTTTAAACTCCACTAATGCGAGAACTTTATCAGAATATAATCGCTATCCAAACTTAGAAACTCAAAGAAGTCGGTGTACCAGGCGTCCTAACGAGTTTCCTGTCGAAAAATCTTCCGCCAACTTACTAATACATAGTTCCCTTCCGAATTGGGTAAAATAATGAGCAGACTTGGTTAGCCGTGCAACAAACCACCCAAATCGCATCATGTCCTTTTCTGAGTAGTAGTTAAACCAGTAACAAAACCATGAAATCTCATCCCATTTCCACATAGTAATCTCCAACGCTGTAACAAACCACTAGCACCCTCTGATGTTCAATTCTTGGACACTCTGACAAGTCCATACATTTGATACAAACGTAGCCACATCTTGCTTCATGCCATTCCACAAAAGTATTATTTCAAATCTCTGTACATCTGGTTAGACCTGGATGAATAGTAAATGAGAACTATGAGCATCCACATAACCTTCTTCGCGAAGTGCTGCTCATAGGAACACATAGCCTATCTCAAACCACACAACACCGTCATCATCAACAACTGAACTCATATGTTACGCGTCTTCAACCATTCTGCAACATATAAGCCACAATTCACAACGTCGTCCCTTTAAGCTTCTTATGATCTGTAGCATGAGGTAGACTCTATCCTCATGCATAACTCGCCCAATAGTCCACCAAACCTCGTACACATAGCTCAACATCCAAACGCTCTAAATCACGAAGGATTATGGAATCAAAACAAGCTATCATCCCAGATTTTCGACTAAGTGCGTCGGCAACCACATTAGCCTTGCCCGGATGGTACTGGATGTTAGTGTCATAATCTTTCAGAAGTTCCACCAACTTCACTTGTCTCATGTTAAGTTCTCATGCTGAGTAAAAATATATTGAGACTCTTATATCTGTAAATAGATCACATGCTTCACCATATCATGATAGTGTCCTCCAGATCCTTCAATGCAAAAACCACCGCAGCTAACTCAAGATCATGGGTTGTGATAATTTACTTCATAAGGCTTCAGCTGCCTTGAAGCGTATGCGAATCACCTCCCATGTTGCATCAAAACACACCCAAACCTTTTCTTTTGATGCATCACGTAAATATCTGAAAACCACCGTAACCGATGGAAAGAGTCAATATCGGAGCAGACACCATTTCGATCAATCCACAAAACTCTCCTTACTCTCATCCGACCACACAAAACTTCTCACCCTTTCTTTCATCAGCAAGGTAAGATAAAAGCTAATCGGAGAAACCCTCAACAAAACGTCGGTAAATAAATCCATGAAGCCCCAGAAAACTTCTCACATTATGTCACCACGATAGTCTCGGCCCATTTTGATGGTGATAGCCCTCAACCATCCGATGGATCCATAATGAAGCCGGTCTGTAGATACAATATGACCAAGAACTCACTTGCTGTAACCAGAACGTCGCACATTAGAAAACTTCGCATACAACTACTTCATGTCTAAGAATCCCAAATAAATCCGTAGATGTCGCTCCATTACTCTCTCTTCAGACTTGGAGTAAACGAGATGTCGTCGATGAAACAATTAACAAACTTATCAAGTACTCGTAGGAAATAGGTTCAATCAAATCCATAAACACTGCAGGAGCAATTATTCAGACCGATAACGGCAATAACCAAGAACTCGTAGTGGCCCATAACCCAACCCGCCCCCCCGTACGAAAAGTAGTCTTAGAAATATCCTGCTCTCTCACACGAAGCTGTGATAACCAGATCGCAGGATACATCTTAGAAAAAAATTTGCCCCTTGCGTTGGTCAAACAATCGTCGATTTCGCGAAGAGTATAAGCGTTACGAATAGTAATTACGGCTGAATTCGCGTAATCATACACAAGCGCAGCCGCCCCCCCATCCCTTCTTCTTAAACAATAGACTTGGTGCACCCCAAGGCGAAACACTGGGTCTAATAAAGCCATTCTCCAACATCTCCAATATACTGCTACCTTTAACTCTTCCAGTTCACAGATGCCATAACGATACGCAGCTTTGAGATAGGTTCAGCACCGGGAATTAACCTCAATGCCAAATTTCAATCTCTCTAACCGAAGGAAGACAGGAATTCACCGAAAAACATCAGCGAATTCAACGAACAACAGAAAGATTTTCCAAGATTAGGACTCTCCATAAGATGTGTTCCATACAACAGAAGCCAGAAACCCTTGGCACCCATGAGAAAATCAAGGTACGTGCCTTCATACAATATGAGCTTAACGACTTAATCGTGAGGAACCATGATAAACAAATTCAGGTTGACTAATGTTACCAAAGAGCCCAGTCCATCATAAGCATTCAAAGTAGCTCGATAGAGAAGTATTATGTATGATTTCATGGGTTTATTAGTTTCAAGGTAGCCAACCAATCCATGCCAAGAATCACATCAAAGTCGAACATATGGATAGGAAGTAAATTCCGCAAGGATGAATACGATCATCAAAACGTAGAGGGCGGTTAACATAATCACGGTCAATAAGCATATGGTTCTTCATTGGGGTTGAAATGATTACACGTTCAATTAATGGTGTAGGAGTCATATTAAGTTTCTACGGGTAGTCACCATCTGAATGATCGAGAAAACGGTTTAGCAAAACAAAACAAGATAGGTTACGGAAAGAGTTAACGCAGAAGGAACCTAATCTACCTATAATCCCACAGGTCATAGCCTAAGCTCTATAGGTCAAAAAGACCTCGTCGTGATTAACCTGGCTCTGATATCATAAATTGTAACGCCCCGACCCCAAAGGGTAGAAGTTATTACAAATAAGGTGGTGACATCAAAAGCATACATAATCATAACACAGCATAAACACGAAGTCTAAAATAAAAAACCAAAGAAAATAAGTCAACATGACATAATGGTACATAAGTTTCTAAAAGACAGACATATCCAAACGAAATAACCGAAATAACGAAGGTCTTGAAAAGAAACAATTCATATATCAAAACTAAGATCTCTAGGGAAGAAGTCTATACACTCAGCACACATATCCCAAAAGCAACCCCAATCGTCCTTATCTTAGAAACCGTTGCCGCAGGAAAAAGAAAGTGCGGCTGAGCTTACAAAGCCCAGTGAACATATATATATAGATCGAATGCAAAAGATAACGGAAATCAAAGATACGATACAAGGACAAAGGTATCACAAGACATGATCAAAGAAATACAACATAAGGTAAAGAACAAAAGTCAGAAGATCCAAATCATAGTGTAAGAAAGATGAATCATTAGTAATTTAAATTTAGATTCCAATCACCAAGACCAAACAAATCATATCATAGTAAAACCAGGAGTCAAGCTCCAAAATGATGAAAGAAGTGGAAAGTTGCACCCAAAACATCAGACATCGCCAATATCAAATATCATAATGTCATAATCCATCGACTACAAAAACAAATCTAGGATGCATCCATAGCCCCCTTAAAACAAATAATAATCTTCATAATGCGCAATATAATAATCGAATGGGGAAAGACGGCGTAAAAACACTCACTCACACATTAGTCATGCCAAAGGTTGCATCAATGACACGCCATGGTTACCTTCATGGCTAGGACAAAAAATAGTGGCTCCGGTCTCAAACCTAAGGGTTCAACAGCAAAGTCAAAGTAAAAGTCATATCAAAGTTCATTTTTCAAAGGGATCATAAGCGAAAGGTACATGTCAAAGGTTCAAATATCAAAAGGTAGCATAGCAGGGTTCAATAGAACATAATAACAGAACTAAAATAGAACTAAATAAAAGTCTCATAGAGCAAATGAATCCAAATCACATAGGTAATCAAAATACAGAGAGGAATATGTCATATAAACCTTAACAGATAATGTCAAATATCTGTATCTATTCCGAAGCAAAGCAATACTCAAGAGAAACACCACAGGAATAACAAAATCACTCCCTCTTGACCGATACCTAAAGAAATGATGAAATTCGAATTACAAACCATACTCATTAAGTTATACTTTCTATTTTTAAGTAACTTTCCATTTTTAGTAACTTCCATTTTTAGTACTTTTCCCATTTTTAGTACCTTTCTATTTTTAGTAAGTTTTCCAACATTTAGTAATATTCATGCATTTGGAGATTCAATTAAGTATTTTGAATAGCTTAGGTGACTTAATATTGCCAACCTTTACAATTTAGGGTTAAATAAGACAACTTCCATATTTTAGGTTTCCTATACAAAATCACATTTTTCAAGGTTAAAAGGGTAAATATCAAATTTCACATTCAATCAGATTATACCATCCATTTTACTGAAATTTACAAGTCAAACCCTTAATTTTACATAATTACATATTTAGCCCGTTTGGTTTATTAATTATTTAAACAATCATCTTTAATTATCCATAATTACAAAACAATCCTTATAGATTCAAATATGAACCAAATTCATATTTTATCATTAAATACTAACCAATACCCTTCCACTTTTTAGAATTTACAAATTTAGTCCCTCTTATTAATTAATTAATTCTAATATACTGTATTATATGTAAATTAACCATTTTAAATTCAACATAAATCAAAAAGACATATATACCCCCCAAAATATTTAATCAGAATTAATAAATATAATAACATGTCTAAAACAGACCCCATAGTTTCAGAAATTACAAAACAAGTCCTTATACTTTAAAATCACAATTCGGCTAACAAATAAATTCACAAAACCCTAATTTAATTTTCCCCAATCACAAACACAATTATTATTCAATCATTGGCATTAAATGCACCTGGAAAAATTATCAAAACCCTAACCCTAATTTTATTCCTTCCTTTTTCCTTATTTTTTGAAATCGAAAACACAAGTAAAATCTCCAATAATTATTCGAAAATCACCTTCCAAATTTTTCCTACAATAGTACCTGAATTATATGAGATATTAAAAACCTTAAAAAATATAAAATCAAATGTACAAATGGTGTATAAAGCGCGATATCATAATTACCTAAAATTTAGGGTTTCGAATATGATTTAATTTATAAAATCAAATAAAATGCATGAACATTTTTCCCAGGGTAGTATTAGAATTAATATGATGATAAATGAGATATAAAAATACCTTTGATGATTCTTGATGATTTTATGATTTAATAGTACCCGGTTGCTTAATTCGAACCAAATAATAACCACGATCGAACCAATCACTCCACAAACTTCCCACTATTTTTCCCACACTCCTTGACCTTCAAATCACCTTAGAAAAATCGTGCAAGCCCTTGGAAAAATTCTATGCCATCACTTTTGGTTTTATTAGGGTTTCGGGATCTTGTTTTTAGGATTTATCAAATGAAAATGAATAAAAGAGTTATAATAGGAATATGCCGAGTTTAGGGGCTTACAAAATGAGTTTAAATCAGATTATAAGACTTGCCAATTTATTTAGTATTTAATCCATTTTAATTAGCTTAATTTGTTAAGTTATAATTAAATAAATATTAACTAATTTCGGCAAAAGTATACATATATAAATATTAATTATTTTCTTATATAACATAAGGTATTTTAAATCTTACAAAATTTCATAATTGTCATATATTGTATTTTCATAATTTCTAACATTTAAATGAATTTTATATTTAAGCATTCTTAAAGAAATTTTCTTTGAATTAGAGTATTTCGGCAATTTTACACTGTTGAGATTTTTTTGGTTTTACAATAATAACTATCAAAGTGTTTAGTACATATTGTTTTGCTTTTTAGAAAACGCTCCGCCCTCACATGTGCATCGGTATTACGAAACTGTTTAGCCACGTTGGTGGAGAATACACTTAGAGTAATATGACACTTACAGTAATTTTATCACATTTTCTCACCCTTATCAAAAAATTTCAAATCATTTGACATTTTTGGATATCAATTGATTTAAATATGTTATAAAAAATTGGGAGAAAAGTGTGCCAATTATTCACAAGCCTTGTTTGGAACAGATTAATGCTCCCCCTTAATCGTTGAGGGAAATATAAGATAGTACTGAGTACAGTAATTTGAAAGATTTTGAATTTACTAAGAAATTCTTGAAGATTTGTACTCAAGCACTATTTATATTGGCCTATATTTAAGTCTACACTACACATTTACATATTCACAAGATATGTATGAGACAGGACCTGAATATGTTATAAACCAAAAATGACATAGTCATTTTGTCCATGTTAGCAACACAGTCTGTAGTCCCGTCTCGATACTCCCCTTTGGAAGTTGTCTAGCTTCCCCTTGAATAAACATTCCTTTCATGAGTAATTTCAAAGCCTTCTTGGCAATTCGCATTAAGAAAGACTTTGAAGTCTGAACGCCAAAATCTTTGAAGTACGCAATTAATTCGAAACCGCAACACCAAAGTCAATTAAGTCCCGGATGTCTAAATTTCTCTTAACATGATAGTGATGATATAAATTGAAACACCAAAGTCAACTAAGTCCCGGATATCTCAATTATTCCCTCTCAGTAGACGAACTGATAACACCTAAGACAACTAAGTCCCAAATGTACACTTTTCTTTCATCGATACTGACAACCTAGAGGAATTATCATACCAATATGTACCTCTTTGATCAAAAATTTCCACTCCTTTAAAAACATGCTTGGTGATGACATGTTAAAGAAGCATAATTGAATCATTAACCAATCTCTCCACGCTCTAATCAATCTTCTTCAACACAATTCCCCTGATATCTCAACTGATGCAAACCATAAATGACAAGATATCTCTTCTCCGATGTGGGTTGGAAATAGCGCACGGAAAGTAACACGATATAAACACTTGATTTCCTCTGGGTTTGAGACATTTGACTTTCCCGGAATAGCCCTACAATTAAATAAGTGCCTTATGATTTCTATCACTGTAGTTGTGTGTAGCTATCATGTATTTACTCCTTCCCCCCTTTTTTTTTGATATTTTTTGATACCTCACAATCAGAAAATCTATATGCACAGATAATGTATAAAAAAAAAAGAATACACATATAATTTTAAGCTTAAAAAAACCCACATTAAACCCAAAACAGACAAAAAATGGCAAAAATATGCTTGTATTTGATGTTTTGTAGAGAGCAGGTACGGATAAGGTCAAAATCAACAAGAAATACAGTCAAAATCAAGCAAACACGGACACGAGATACAGAAGAGTACAAAAAGTGAGCCAAAGAAGCAGCCTCGGCCCAAACCAAAGCTAAAATTCCTATTATAACAACCACAAGGAACCAATCTTGAAATTTCCAAAGTTTTAGTTAAACCTAGAAATGAGAATCACAAAGAAAAGGGAACTAAATTGCCAAAGGGCAAAGTCCAACTGAATTTTACCCGCCGTACTCAGTTATAAAACAAGGCGGTAACCCAAACACTATTCATCGTGCTTCTTCCCGTTTTTCACCGTCATGGTAAAACAAGGGGCAAATAGAAATTAAAGGGTGCTTGGTAATTCAAGGAAGCTCAAGCACAAAT
This sequence comes from Tanacetum coccineum, assembly GCA_026074375.1. Lineage (NCBI taxonomy): Eukaryota > Viridiplantae > Streptophyta > Magnoliopsida > Asterales > Asteraceae > Tanacetum > Tanacetum coccineum. The sequence goes on from BQNB010008389.1 coordinate 47,310, forward strand.
GCAAGGGACAAATTAGTCTAGATCAATGGGATACTTTGATACGTTATTCCAAGTTCCAAGCTCAATGCCACGTTAGCCAATGGTGAAAGCACAAAACTATGATGTGGTTTCGTGCTAAACACGCTCACAAAACTAACACAAACGTCACAATCATAGAATGACACTAAACGCTGGCAAATCCTCAGGTGTCACAAGGTGATCCAACGACCTACAATTGATGATCAAATGAATTTAAAGAAATGACTGGCCATGATTAAAAGTTTGGAGAGCAAGGCAAGAGGACCTAGAAGCTTCAGCTTGGCACTATAAAAAGGCCTCACTTCTCACACACATACCACCTAGTTTTTTAGTCTAATCTTCTTTCCTTTTTATCTTTCTTTTTAGTAATTTTTAGCTTAATTTCGAAATTTTACTAAATGTTTTTTGTAATGCTTCTTTTCTAGTAAATGTATTCAGTTTTCAATACTGAAATTTTATTTTAATTTGGCATAAAGGCTCTTCTTATTTTCAACCTTTAAGCTCTCTTAATAAGCCAATTTGTCTCAATAAGCTCATATTAAGCTCTTTCAGTCTATAAGCTGAAATAGAGCTGTTTGAATTCAGAATTAATCTTACTAAACCTTAAATCAGTTAAATCTATTATGGATCTAATTGGATTAGAGCTTTTTGGAAGGGGATCTTAACTTGGAAGAGATCCCAAGGACACTTAACTCCCTAGCTTATTTCATAAGCTAGGGAGCTTGAAGCTTTTTGCCTTAATTGGTTTCCTTTTTTAAGCTAAAGGATCAAGTAAGTTCTCTTTACACTCTCTCTAATTTCAGTTCAAGTTGCTTAGTTTTAGTTTATATGCTTAATATTGCTATATTTTTGCTTATCTCTTGCTTTATTTAGTGTTTAAAATATCTCTCTAGTACTTTTAGTTGTTTGTCCTTATCTGTTTTTGCTTAAATAGTTATAGATCATTAGTTACTAATTTCTGTCATAAAAACTCATAAAATCCAAAAATATTAGTTTTAAATATTTAGATCTTAAGATTAAGGCCTTTATTCAGTTGTAATCAAGATTATTAATTTGTTTTAAGCAAGTTTTCATTATCTAGTATTATTTTTGTTCATATTAGATTTTTTCTCTTAAAAAAAGCTTTTCAAATCTGTTATATGATTAAGTATGTTGTGGTAAGTGCAATCTCATTGCACTAGCAGTACTAACCTCAGTTAGTACTGCTGAACCTTTACACTACCAGTACTAACCATAAGTTAGTACTGTTAGTTAAAATTTTCAGTAGGATTAAGTTTATTTCAGCTTATTTTAAGAATTTAGTTTCATTTTCATTATTAGCTTAATTCATAGCTTATTTTTGTCCTTAAAAGTCGAATTGCATTAGCAGTTATTTTTCACTTGAAAGAAGCTTAATTTTTACACAGCAGTAAAACTTGCTAGTGAAAAAATTCAGCAGTACGATTCAAGTGAAATACAGCTAATGCAATCGACTTTTAAGGACAAAATAATTCTATGAATTTACGCTAAATAATGAAAACTGAAACTAAATTCTTAATAAGCTGAAACTAAACTTAATCCTACTGAAATTTAAGCTAACAGTACTAACTTATGGTTAGTACTGGTAGTGTAAAGATTCAGCAGTACTAACTGAGGTTAGTACTGCTAGTGCAAATTGAGATTGAACTTAACCAAACACTACTTAATCATTATAACAGATTTGAGAAAAGCTTTTTAAGAGAAATCTAATGAACAAAAACTAAATACCAGATAAAAACTAGCTTAAAACAAACTTAATAATCATGATTAAACAACTGAATAAGCCTTAATCTAAGATTCTAAACTATTTAAACTAATATAAGTGGAATTTAAGAGTTTTAATACAGAAATTAAAAACTAATGATCCATAACTATATAAGTCAAAAACAGATTAGTTACAAACACCTAATAAGTACTAAGAAGAGATAATTAAACCACTAATAAGCAAAAGAATAAGCCAAATAAGCAATATTACTCATATAAACTAAACTAAGCAACTTAAACAGAATAAGAGAAGAGTGAAAGAGAAACTTACTGATCCTTTAGCTAAACAAAAGGAACCAATTAAGGCAGCAACAAGCTCCCTAGCTTCTGACTAAGCTAGAGTATAAGTCCTTGGAATCACTTCAATTTAAGATCCCCTTCAAAAAGCTCTAATCCAATTAAACCATAATAATTTAACTGAATTTACGTTTAGGTAAGATTATTCTTGAAATTCAAACAACTCTATTCCAGCTATATGACAGAAAGAGCTTAATATGAAGCTTATAGCTTAATGAGACAAATAGGCTATTAAGAAGCTTAAAGGTTGAAAAAAAAGACTTATGAAAATTAAAACTAATTTTCATTAAATGTAAAACTGAAATTAACATCACTTAGAAAGAAGATTACAAAAACATTTAAGTAAAATTACGAAATTAATATAAAAATTACTAAAAAGAAAGATCAAAAAAGAGAGACTCGACTAAAAAACTAGGTGGTATGTGTATGAGAAGTGAGGCCTTTTTATAGTGCCAAGCTGAAGCTTCTAGGATCCTCCTTGCCTGCTCTCCAAACTTTTTAATCATGGCCATCATTTCTTAATCATTTTGATCATCAATTGTAGTCATTTGGAACACCTTGTGTCACACCTAGGATTGCCAGCGTGTCATTCTCTGATGTGACGTTTGTGTTAGTTTTTGTGAGTGAGTTTAGCACAAAACCCACATAATTTTGTGCTTTCACCATGGCTAACGTGGCATTGACTTGGACTAGATAAAGTAACCCCTTATTAAGACTAATTTGGTCCTTGCATTTGTGCTTAAGCTCCTTGAATTTACCAACGCCACCTTTAATTCATATTGACCTTGTTTTACATGAGTTAAAAACGGAAGACGATGATAGTGTTTGGAGTTACCCGCCTTTTATAACTGAGTACGTGGTAAAATTCAGTTGGACTTTGCCTCGTCGGCAATTTCAGTCCTTTTCCTTTTTGATTCCATTTCATAGTTATAAAATAACTTTTGAATTTCAAGATTGACCTTGGTGTATGTTATAAAAGGATTTTTAGCTAAGGTTTGGGGCGAAGGCTGGCTTCTTTGGCTTCTTTTTGTACACTCTGAATCCGTTTCCGTTGTTTGCTTGATTTTGACTGTATTCTGTGATTTTTGACTTAACCGTACCTGCACACACAAAACATAAATACAAGCATAATTTTTGCATTTTTGTCTTTTTTGGGTTTAATTGGGTATTTTAAGCATAAATAGATATTTAATCTACACTTATCATTGCATAAAAGAATTTTTCTGATGTGAGGTATCAAAAATATCAAGGGAAGAGTAAATACACTGAAAGGTAACAACAACTACACGTTGAATAGAATCCATAGCCCTTATTTAATTGTAGGCTATCCGGGAAGACAATGTCTCCACCACAGAGAAAATCTGGGGGAGTGTTTTATCGTGGTTACTTCCGTGCGCTATTCCAACCACATAGGAGAAGAATATCTTGTCCATTTATGGTATGCATCAGTTAATTATCAGGAAATGTTGTTGACAGAAGATTGATTAGAGCGTGAGAAGATTGGTTCTACTGATTTCAATTAATGCTTCCTTTAACAGTCAATCCACAAGCAATGTTTTTAAAGAGTAGAAAATTTTGATCAAAGAGGTACATAGATTGGTATGATACTTCCTCTAGTTATCCAGTAATCCGATAGAAAGAAGAGTGTACATTTGGACTTAGTTATCCTAGGTGTTATCAGTTCGTCTGACCTGAGAGGGAATAATTGAGATATCCGGACTTATTGACTTGGTAGTTTCATTTATATCAACACTATCAGTTAATGAGAAAATTTAGACATCCGAGACTAATTGGACTTTGGTGTTTGCGGTTTTCGAATTAATTGCGTACTTCAAAGATTTGGCTCAGACTTCAAGTCTTCTTAATGCGAATTGCAAGAAGGCTTTGAATCTACTCAAGAAAGGATTGCTGATTCAAGGGGAAGCTAAGACAACTTCCAAAAGGAGAGTATCGAGACGGACTACAGACTGTTGATTGCTAACATGGACAAAATGACTATGTCATTTTTGGTTTGAACATATTCAGGTCCTGTCTCATACATAATCTTGTGAATATGTAAATGTGTAGTGTAGACTTAAATATAGGCCAATATAAATAGTGCTTGAGTACAAATCTTCAAGAATTTCTTAGTAAATTCAAAATCTTTCAAATTACTGTACTCAGTACTATCTTATATTTCCCTCAACGATTAAGGGGGAGCATTAATCTGTTCCAAACAAGGCTTGTGAATAATTGGCACACTTTTCTCCTAATTTTTTATAACATATTTAAATCAATTGATATCCAAAATGTCAAATGATTTGAAATTTTTGATAAGGGGAGAAAATGTAATTAAAATATGTAATGTGATCATATTACTCAAGTGTATTCTCCACCAACATGTGCTAAACAGTTTCGAATACCGATGCACATGTTGAGGGGGAGCGTTTCTAAAAAGCAAAAACAATCATGTACTAAACACTTTGATAGTTATATTGTAAAACCAAAAAATCTCAACAAGTGTAAAATTGCCGAAATACTCCTAATTCAAGAAAATTTCTTAAAAGCTTAAATAAAATTCATTTAAATTGTTAGAAAATTAAGAAAATACATTATAAGATTGATTATGAAATTTTGTAAGATTTAAAATAACCTTATGTTATATAAGAAAATCATTAATATTTATATAGTAACTTTTGCCGAAATTAGTTTATAGTTATTTAATTATAACTTACAAATTAATCTAAATAAAATAGGATAATACTGAAATAAATTGCAAGTCCTTATAATCTGATTAACTCAGTTTGAAAGCCCCTAAACTCGCAATTCCTATTATAATCCTTTTATTCATCTTCATTTGATAAATCCATAAAACAAGATCCCGAAACCCTAATATACCCCAAAAGTGATGCATAGAATTTTTCCAGGGCTTGCATGATTTTATAAGGTATTTGAAAGGTCAAGAGTGAGGGAAAAATATGGGAAGTTTGTGGAGTATTGGTTCATCGTGGTTATTATTGGTTCGAATTAAGCAATCGGGTACATTAAATCATAAAATCATCAAGAATCATCATAGGTATTTTATATCTCATTTATCACATATATTCATCATATACCTGGAAAAAGATTCATGCATTTTATTTTTTTTATAAATTAAATCATATTCGAAACCTAATTTTCTAGGTAATTATGAAATCGGCTTAAACACCATTTGTACATTGATATTATATTTTTTATAAAGGTTTTTCATATCACATATAATTTCAGAAACATTGTTGGTAAAAATTGGAAGTGATTCGAAAATTATTGATGATTTACTTGTGTTTTTCGATTTCAAAAATAAAGGAAAAAGGAAGGAATAAAATAAGGGTTAAGGTTTTGATAATTTTTCAGGTGCATTAAATTCAATGATTGAAATAATAATTGTGGATTTTGTAATTGAGAAAAATTAAATTAGGTTTTGTTGAATTTATTTTGTTAGCGAATTGTGATTTTTCAAAGTATAAGGACTTGTTTTTGTAATTTCCTGAAACTATGGGTTTGTTTTTAAGACATGTATTATATTTTTAATATATTCTGTATAAAATAATTTGGGGGGTATAAAAGGTCATATTGATATTATTTTGGATTAAAATGGTTAATTACATATAATAAGTAATTAGAAATTATTAAATTAAATAGAGGGACAAAAATGTAAATTCTAGAAAAAAATAAAGTGGAAGGTTTGTTAGTATTTAATGTATAAAATATGAATTTGTCTATTTGAATCTATAAGGACTGTTTTGTAATTTTGGATAAAAAGATATTGTTTTTAAATAAATTAATATATCCAAAAGGGCTAAATATGTAAATTAAGTAAAAATAAGTTTGACTTGTAAATACAGAAAATGGAAGGTATAATCTGAATAAAATGTGAAACTTTGATATTTACCCTTTTAACCTGAAATTGTTGATTTTGCATATTAAACCCTAAAATATGGAAAGTTGTCATATTTAACCCTAAACTTGTAAGGTTGCATATTAAGTCCTAAGCTATTCAAATACTTAATAGAATCTCAAATGATGAATAATACTATTTTGAAACTTACTAAAAATAGAAAGGTACTAAAAATGGAAAGTTACTAAAAATGGAAAGTTACTAAAAATGAAGTACTAAAAATAGAAAGTAAACTTAAATGAATGGTGAGTAATTCGAATTCATCCATTTCTTTAGGTTCGTCAAGAGGGAGTGATTTTGATATTCCTGTGTGTTTCTTTGAGTATTGCTTTGCTTCGAATAAGATACAGATATTCGACCTTATCGTTAAGGTTTTATCATGACATATTTCCTCTCTATCTTGATTAACCTATGTGATTTGCTTCATTTGCTCTGAGCCTTTTATTTTAGTTCGCTTATATGGATCGTTATTAGTTTCTACTTTGAAACCCGCTATGCTACCTTTGATATTTGAACTTTGACATTGAACCTTTGCTATGAACCCTTTGAAATGAACTTTGTATGAACTTTATTTGACTTTGCTATTGAACCCTTTCATTTTGAGACCCGAGCCACTATTTTTTTCCTACCATGAAGGAACATGGGCGAGTCATTGATGGCACCTTTGGCATGACTCATGTGTGAGTTAGTGATTTCTCTCGCCGTCCCCCATTCGATATTAAATGCGCATTTATGAAAGATTATTATTTGTTTAAGGGGGCATGGATGCATCCTAGATTTGTTTTTTTGTAATCGATGGAGTATGACATATGATATTTGGATATTTGGTGACTGATGTTTTGGGTGCAATCCACTCTTTTCACCATTTGGAGCTTCCCCCCCCATGACTCCCCCCATGGTTACAATGTATATGATTTGTTGGGCTTGTGGATTGAACAAAATGTAATCTATGCTTTCATTCCTTATCTTACACTATGAGTTGATCTGCTGATTTGTCTTACCTTCTGTTGTATTTCTTTGATCATGTCTTGTATACCCTTTGTACCTTGTATCGTATCTTTGTATTTCGTTATCTTTTGCATTCGATTATATTATAGTCTGTCACTGGCTTTTGTAAGCTCAGCGGCCCTTTCTTTTCCTGCGCAGGTATCTAAGCTAGGAGCTGGGGTTTGCTTTCGGGATATGAGTGCTGAGTGTGGACTTACCCTAGAGATCTTAGTTTTGATATATGAATTGTTTCTTTTCAAGACATTCGTTATTTCGGTTATTTCGTTTGGATATGTCTGTCCTTTAAGAACTTATGTACCTTAAGTCATGTTGACTTATTTCCTTTGGTTATTTATTTAAGACTTCCGCTGTTTATGCTTGTGTTATGATTATGTATGCCTTTGATGTCACACCATATTTGTAATACTTCTACCCTTTTGGGTCGGGGCGTTACAATTTATGATATCAAACCAGGTTTATCATACGGTCTTATGACCTTAGAGCTTATGCTATGACCAGTGAGGATTAGGTAGACATTAGGTCCTTTGCTAACTTCTTTTCCGTAACCTACTTGTTTTCGTTTTGCTAACCGTTTTCTCGATCATCAATGTTGAACTACCCGTAGAAACTTAATATGACTCCTACACCATTAATTGAACGTGTAATCATTTCACCCCAAGAAGACACAATATGCTTAATGACCGTGGATTGATGTTAACGCCCTCTACGTTTTGATTATCGTATTCATCCTGGCGAATTTACTTCCAATCCATAGCTCGACATCTATGTGATTCTTGCCATGGATTGTTGGCTTCTCATCGAGCTACCCATTGAGACGCTATGCAAGGACTGGATCTTATGTAACATTCCGTCCAACCTGATTTGTTTATCATGGTTATCCCTCACCTGCTTAAGTCCGTTAAGCTCATCTCTGCTATAAGGCACGTACCTTTGGATTTCTCATGGGTGCCAGAGGTTTTCTGGCTTCTGTTATGGACCATCTGTGATAGTCCTAATATTGAAAATCTTTCTTTTGTTCGTGAATTCGCTGATGTTTTCCGCGATAAACTGTCCTGACTCCTCCGGATAGAGAGATGAATTGCATATGAGTTAATTCCCGCGTGCTGAACCTAATCTCAAAGCTCCGTATCGTTATGGCATCTGTGAATTGTAAAGGATTAAAAGGAGCAGTTATAGGAGAGTTGGAGAAGGCTTTAATAGACCCATGTTTCGCCTTGGGTGCACCAGTCTTATTTGTTAAGAAGGGAAGTATGGGCCATGCGCTTGAGCATTGATTACCGCGAACTCAGCCGTATTACATTCGTAACGCTATCCTCTTCCGCGATCGACGATTTGTTTTGACCAAACTGCGAAGGGGCCAAATATTATTCTAAATTGATCTGCATCTGGTTATCACCACTTCGTGTGAGAGAGCAGGATATTTCTAAGACTACTTTCCGTACTCTTATGGCCACTACGAGTTCTTGTTTATGCCGTTCGGTTCTGACTAAAGCTCCTGCCGTGTTTATGGATTTGATGAACCGTAATTTTTCCACGAGTACCCTTGATAAGTATGTTATTGATTTCCCGACGACATCCTCGTTTAATCCAATCTGAAAAGAGTATGAGCGACATCTACGATTATGTTGAGATTCTTAGACAGAAGAATTGTATGCGAAGTTTTCAAAGTGCGAGTCTGGTTACAGCAAGTCGCGTTTCCATGGTCACCAAATTGTATCTACAGACGGCATCATTATGATCCATCGAAGGTTGAGCTATCACCAAATGGCCGAGACTACTACGGTGACAGAAGTGAGAAAGTTTTCTGGCTTGCTGCTATTACCGACGTTTTGTTGAGGGTTATCTCCCCGATTAGCTTTACTCTACCCAGCTGATGAGAAAAGGGAGAGAAGTTTTGTGACCGATGAGCGTCAGAGAAGTTTTTTGAGAATTGAAACAGATTGGGTCTGCTCCGATATGACTCTTCATCAGGTTTCCGGTGGTTTCAGATATACAGTGTGCATCAAAGGAAAGTATTGGGTTGTGTTTTGATGCATACATGGGAAGGTGATCCGCCTACTGCTTCAAGCAGGCTGAAGCCTATGAAGGTAAATTATCCACCCTGATCTTGAGTTAGCTGCGGTGGTTTTTGGCATTTGAAGATCTGGAGACACTATCTGTATGTGTGAAGCTTGTTGATATATTACATAACATAAGATTCTCAAATATATTTTTCACTCAGCGAGAACTTAACATGAGACAGAAAGATGTTGGAACTTCTGAAAGATTATGAACACTAACATCCATTACCATCCGGGCAAGGCTAAGGGTGGTTGCCAGACGCACTTAGTCGAAATCTGGGAAAGATAAGCTTGTTTTGATTCCATAATCCTTCGTGATTTAGAGCGTTTGGGATGTTGAGCTATGTGTTAACGAGGTTCTGAGTGCAATTGGGCGTGTATTAGGATAGAGTCTACCTGCATGCTACAGATCAAATATAGCTTAAAGGGACGACGGTGAATTGTGGCTATTGTGCGATAATGTATGAAGACGGTAAACATACCTGAGTTCATGTTGATATATGACGGTGTTGGTGTGGTTTTGAAATAGGCTATGTGTTCCTAATGATCAGAGCGCTTCGCGAGAAGGTATAGACGGAAGCTCAAAGTTCTCCATTTTACATTCATCCAGGTTCAACCAAGATGTACATTAGATTTGAAATAATACTTTTGGTGGAATGGCAGAAGCAAGATGTGGCTACGTTTGTATCCAAATGTATTGACATGTCAGCAGGTCAAGTATTGACATAGAGGGCTATGTTTGTTTACAGCCGTTTGGAGATTCCTATTTGGAAATGGATGAATTCCATGATTTTTGTTACTGGTTTACCTACTACTCAGAAAGACATGAGCGATTGGGTGGTTTTGACCCGTCTAACCAAGTCTGCTCATTTCTTACCCATTTCGGAAAGAACTATGGAATAGTAAGTTGGCGAAAATTTTCGACAGAAATCGTTTAGACTGCATGGTACTCCGAACTTCTTAGTTTCAAGTTGGAGATAGCGTATTTCTGAAAGTTTCGCCATTCAGAGGAGTTAAACGTTTTGGGATCAATGGCAAGCTCAGTCCTCGATTCATTGGTCCGTTTGAGACTTTGGAACGTAAGGAGAGGTTTTCGATCCGTCTGGCGCTTCCTTCGCAGTTATCGCACATTCACGATGTCTTTGCATGTCGCATCTTATCCTTTTGATCAGATTCAGCCTGATATGTCTTTGTCCGAAGAACCTGAATCCATTCTAGATCGTCAAGAGAGAGTCATGAGAAACAAAGTCATTCCTTTTGTGAAGATTCTTTGGAAGAATCACCCAGAGCGTGAGGCTACCTGGGAGACCGAAGAATCTATTCGAGCTAGTTATCCTCATTTCTTTGTCTAGTTCGGTATGTTTTCGTTTCGTTCTCATTTCGTTTTCATTCCGGTTCATTTCAATTTTCGAGGACGAAAATTTTTTTTTAGAGGGGAAGAAGTTGTAAAACCTAAAATCTCAACAAGTGTAAAATTACCAAAATACCCCTAATTCAAGAAAATTTCATAAAAGCTTAAATAAAATTCATTAAGTGTAAAAAAAAATTATGAAAATACAATATATAGCAATTATGAAATTTTTATAAGAATTTAATACCTATGTTATATAAGAAAATAATTAATATTTATATATGTATACTTTTGCCGAAATTAGTTAATATTTATTTAATTATAACTTTACAAATTAAGCTAAATAAAATAGGATAAATACTAAATAAATTGGCAAGTTTTAATCTGATTTAAACTCATTTTTGAAAGCCTAACCTCGGCATATTCTATTTAACACTTTTATTCATCTTCATTTGATAAATCCCTAAAAACAAGATCCGAAACCCTAATAAAACCAAAAGTGACGGCATAGAATTTTTCCAAGGGCTTGCACGATTTTTCTAAGGTGATTTGAAGGTCAAGGAGTGTGGGAAAAATAGTGGGAAGTTAGATGGTGTATTGGTTCGATCGTGGTTATTATTTTGGTTCGAATTATCAACCTGGTACTAATAAATCATAAAATCATCAAGAATCATCAAAGGTATCTTTTTATACACTCATTATCATCATATTAATCCATAAAAACCTGGGAAAATGTGTCATGCATTTTATTTTTGCTTTTATAAATAAAATCAAATTCGAAACCCTAATTTCTAGTAATTATGAAATCGGCCTTAAAACCGTTTTGTACATTTGATTTTATATTTTTCTAAGGTTGACATATCACAATATAACTCAGAAATATTGTGGAAAAATTTGGAGAAGTGAATTCAAATAATTATTGGAGATTTTACTTGTGTCTACCGATTTTCGAAAAATAAGGAAAAAGGACAGAATAAAAATTAGGTTAGGGTTTTTGATAATTTTCCAGGTGAATTAATGCCAATACTTTTAAATAATAATTTGTGTTTGTGATTGGGGAAAATAAATTATGGTTTTGTGAATTTATTTTGTAGCCTAAGTTGTGATTTTAAAACGTATAAGGACTTGTTTTGGTAATTTTCTAAAAACTATGGGTCTTTTTAGACATGTTATTATATTTTAATAATACTTTATAAAATAATTTGGGGTAAAAATGTCATATTGAAATTTTTTGGATTAAAATGGTTAATTACATATAATAAGTAATTAGAAAGTAATTAATTAAAATAGAGGGACTGAAATTGTAAATTCTGAAAAGTTGAAGGTTTGGTTAGTATTTAATGTAAAAAAATATGAATTGTCATATTTGAATCTATAAGGACTTGGGGTTTTGGTAAAATTATGGTTTATTAAAGAGATGGTTTATATAATTTTGTAAACATAAGTAAATAGGTTATATTATGTAGTATAAATATTAAAAATTAAAGGTTTGACTTGTAAATACAGAAAATGGAAGGTATAATCTGAAAAAAATGTGAAACTCTGATATTTACACTTTTAACCTTGAAAATTATTGATTTTGTATATTAAACCCTAAAATATGGAAAGTTGTCATATTTAACCCTAAACTTGTAAGGTTGGCATAACTGAAGTCCCTAAATCTATTCAAAATACTTATAGAATCTCCAAATGATGAATATTACTAGTTTTGAATACTTACATAAAAATAGAAAAGCTACAAAAATTGAAAATTCTAAAAATGAAATTACTAAAATGGAAAGTTACTAAAAATGGAAAGTTACTAAAAATAGAAAGTATAACTTAAATGAATGGTTTGTAATTCGAATTCATCATTTCCTTACGGTTACGCATCAAGAGGAGTGATTTTGATATTCCTGTGGTTTTCCTTTGAGTATTGCTTTGCTTCGAATAAGGAACAGATATTCTGGAACCTATCGTAAAGGTTTCTCATGACATATTCCTCTCTATCCTTTGATTACCTAAGGTGATTTTGCTTCATTTTGCTCTGACTTTTATTTGGTTCCTTATATGATCTTGTCATTATGTTTCTATTTGAACCTGCTATGCCTACTTTGATATTTGAACCTTACCGTTGAACCTTTGCTATGATCCCTTTGAAATGAACTTTGATATGACTTTGCTTTGAACCCTTCAGTTTGAGACCCGAGCCACTATTTGTTTCCTAGCCATGAAGGTAACATGGTCGTGTCATTGATGCACCTTTGGCATGACTCATGTGGAGTTAGTGATTTCTCACGTCCGTCCCCCATTCCGATATTATATCGCATTATGAAGAATTATTTATTTGTTTAAGGGGCGCATGGATGCATTCCTAGATTGTTTGAATTCGATTGATATGACCATTATGATATTTGGATATTTGGTGACTGATGTTTGGGTGCAATCCACGTCTTTCACATTTGGAGCTCATGACTCCATGGTTACTATGATATGATTTGTTTGGGCTTGGTGATTGAAACCAAAAAATTGTTTTTTTTTTTGATTCTATATTCATCTATCTTTGACACTATGATTTGATCTTCTGAATGACTTACCTATGTTTGTATTTCATTGATCATGTCTTGTGATACCCTTTGACCTTGTACGTATCCTTTTGATTTCCGTTACTTTTGCAATCGATTATATATATCGTTTCACTGGGCTTTGTAAGCTCAGCCCACTTTCTTTCCTGCGCAGGTATCTAACTGAGCCGGGGTTGCTTTGGATATGAGTGCTGAGTGTGGACTTACCCTAGAGATCTTAGTTTTGATATATGAATTGTTTCTTTTCAAGACATTCGTTATTTCGGTTATTTTGTTTGGATATGTCTGTCTTTTAGAACTTATGTACCTTAAGTCATGTTGACTTATTTTCCTTTGGTATTTATTAATACTTCCGCTGTTTGTCTTGTGTTATGATTTATGTATGCCTTTTGATGTCAACACCATATTTGTTACTTCTACCCTTTTGTGTAGGGGCAGTACATAGATCACAAGTACTGATTGAGTTTTTCAACAGTGATTTTAATGGCAAGGTAAACAGTACCAAAAGATTGACATAGTAAATTTTACTGTTATCAAGAGAAGTTATAAGATGGTAAAGTAGGTACTCGTCCCAATGATCCAGCCAGAACCAGAGGATCTACCCAGGGACTATCCACTAGTTAGTGTAGAAGTCCTTAGGTATGATAAAAAGGAGTAAATGTGAGGAAAAGGGAATAGTGCCGACTGAGATGGAGCTAGTACTTGAATAAACCCAACAAGGTTCTAGTCATGAAATCTCGGTAAGCACTGAAGGGGTTGAAGAATGAAAAAGAATTGTACGGATAAAGGGTGTAAAGAAAGAAGCCCTCCATACACTTAGGCAGAAATCGGGTCAATACATATGCTGTCAGAATCACTAAGATGATTGCTGACAATTAAAGTGACTCATGGACCCAGTGATGCAATGCACAACCCTCCCAAGCCACTCAGAATCTCTCAAAAGATTTCTGTTTCATTTCTCACGGAGACTAAACATGTAATCTACTGACTCACTCACTCCGAGTAAGTCGGTATTGAAAAGGTGGCAGTCAGCTCCAGCCTCCGATCACTAAAATCAAAATGCACTTTTGAGTCTAGAGCCAAGAGATCATCAATTAATCTTGTTAGGACAATTCCAATTTACTTGTTATTCACACACTATGATTACAAGTTTTATCACAGAGATCCTAACGCATTATCCTTATGATTTGCAGAACATCCGAGTGATACTAAAGTATTCACAGTTAAGATTGAAATCCTGCGTGAGCCAACATCAAACAAGCTCATGGTAGGTGACTTGTGAGATCCTTAAATGATCTAACTTGTAAAAAACTGGAAAACATCAACGTGCTATTCTACATGATCAAACTTGTTCCAGTATACAAATTGACGTTATTAGACTTTTGGAATCCAATAAAACTTCGATGTGTTTACAAACTCTTTTGCAAAGTATCGCATCAAATGTTTTTACACATAAATTTTCTACTTTATGCTAACTGTTTTATTACAGGAACATTTAAAGATAGAAGATGAGATATCGTCGTTCCCAACAAAATCAATTCATAACCGCGTGCTCATTCTCAAATGACACATTCGAAGATATCAAGAAAGCTTAAGTATATGTATATTAAAGCTTCCCAACTCTGAATATTTCAAGCTTTCAAGATCAAGAAAGTGTGAGCAACATTCGAATGACACAAGTTTCACAAGAAGGCAAAAGATCACATGAATGTACGATTAAAGATATGATTGGAATGATCTCAAAAACTCAAAGATCACATACAATCAAGCTAAAGCCTAAAAGTCTAAAGTTCACTACTTCAGGATCATAACAAGATACAGATTAAATGAAATCAAGCGTTTACGACTAAACATAAGATCAATATGAAGATTGAAGATCTTAGTTTAGTAATTTCAGGGTGACCTCCCTAGGGTAGATTTGTTATATATTAGAAAAAGACTCGTCACCCTAATGTATTTTACAATTCATATAGGCTCTAGTTTAATAGGATAAATCGAAAGACTTTCAGTATTAAACCGGCGAACTAATACCCATGTAATTGTAAGAACTATAAGATACCTCTTTTAACTTTGGAAAGGTTAAGCATCTATTCATATTTACACATACCTTAATTGTGTTTTATAGTTTCTCTCCTCAACAATTACTCTCTCTAACTTTCTCTCTCTAGATCTCTCTAGATTTATACATGTTTGTGTGAATAGGGGAACCTACATTCTCCATGAGAGCAACTTTGGCAGTGTTAAGTTCATCACAATCAGAGTCATATGCATCCAAATCATCAGCTTGATAAGCAGCATTGTGAGTAATGATAGTCTTGTGTTTGACCTTCTAGAATTCCTAGATTTACCAAAAATGCAAGTTTCCTCTTATGTAGAATTTGACCACTTGCTTGAGCTTGTACCAACAACACTTTATCCTTAAACCAAGAATCATCCCGTTTCTTTTAGGTTTAGTTGTATGGCCTTACCCTTTGCAGTTGTAACAGATAACAGTCCTTTGTTTTCCAGAATTACTTCTACTTACTCCTGGAGTGTATGTCCTTGTAGTACCCGTGGCTAAAGACTTTGTCTCCTCTGAATGGTTGTAATGATCACTCTTCCATTAAATAATGGTAGCTTTTGCTAGGGTTTTGACGAATCCACAGCTGGTTATTGGTAGTGGGATAGCGGGAAGTGACAACAGCAGTCAAGAAAGACATCATAGTGATGATGGCTCCATGGATCTCACCTTTCTGAACACTAAAACAATTAAGACCTGAGTCAGGTTGGAAAATTCATAATTGTTGGTTACTGTAAGGAGCACATTCAATGAGGGATGGTTATTGAGGAGAATAACTGATGTGGTGAATTGATGAATGTAATCATTGATAGATCAGTTGATTGAAAGAGGTGTGATGATTGAATGTTATTGAGTATTGTTGAAACTGATAAGGTAATCCCATACTGTGGAATACTGATATGGTGAAACTTGTGGTTTGAAAATTGTAGTGTTTTGGTACGAGTTTAATGAGTTTGATAAGGAGACTGAGTCATCAGATTGGGTTAGCAACCAATGCAAGCGGATCTGAGTTGCGTTCATGCATTAAACGAACCACATTGCATGAAATTCATGTTGTCCTAAATAAGCATGAAGCTGATCAATGTTAGTTGTGTGCAAATCCCGAACCAGTTTGACATATGTCACAAATTTGCTCTATTCAGGAGGAAGAGTATTCAAAAACTTGGTGTTTACCTTAACATTGTTCAGTTTTCATATCTAGATGTTCATGTCAATTGAGTACAATGAAAATCTCAAGTAAAAAACACATAGTGTTACCCCCCTTACATAAGCACAACTTATCGAATTCATCATAAATCTTTAACACTCTCTTTCCAGTTTCGTCATAAGTTCCTTTCAATGAGAAGTTGAATACTTTCCATAGTTCCCTTGGCAACATTATGATTGCTAACCAACGCATAGACCTCAGGTGGTAGTCCTTGGAGAATGATATTTGTTGCTTGGATAACCACAATCACTGAATTGCTTCCATAGCAGAAAACTGAGAATAATTTATTTTTAGCATGTCCACTCCATTTTTCCGCCTATTGAAGATGAGTGGACCATTTTCAACGGATTCAAGAATCATTCGTCCATGTTGTCTATTCATCATGTATAGCTCCATTCTGATTTTCCAAGAATCGTGCATATCTTTTTCCAACATAGGTGGACGATTGTCAGCACACGAAAGAATCGCTTTGTCAGCAAGAGTCGTCATTGAGAAATCGGTATGTTAAAAGGTTGCTGTTTGATCGAACGGTGGTAGAAAGAAATTGTATTTAATTAGGTTGTCTTTTAAGTATTTTAATTCTTGAAACTACACGAGATTTTACAAGTCAAAGAAATAAACCGTATAATTTTGCAAATTGAGTAGATCGGTTTCATCTAAGAGTTAGTAGTTAGGTTTCCACTATAATTCAAGTAGATCGGTCTTCAGTGAAATTTGATAGATCGGTTTCCACTAAAAAAATAATAGATCGGTTTATACTAAGAAATGATTAGATCGGTTTCCAGTAGATCGGTTTTAGTAGATCGGTTTCTACTAAAATAGTAGTTCGGTTGCAGTAGATCGGTTTCTAACTAGTCCTTAGTAGATTGGCCTTCACTAAAAAATAGTAGATCGGTTGAAACTACACAACAGTAGATCGGTTCCAACTAGTCCTTAGTAGATCGGTTAGTAACAATCGAACTTAGAATAACCCCATAACGATTTGATGTCCATAATCATGAAATATGATCTGACTATCGTTTCTTGAATAGAAAGAAAATTCACTTGTGTTTGTTGTTTACTCCATGATCCAATCCTTTTTGCCCTCGATCATAGGGCCTTGAACGATTTAGGATAAACAATTTCAATTGAAACATCGTAAACACCTTAGATCCAATAATTTTCTCCAGGTCTTTCTTACTCCCTTCCATCGTAAAACCCATCAGCTTGACCCACCTTGTCATGTCGTCTATAACCTCCAATATAGAGTCGCCCACTCTTTGGTAAGATTTATCCTTTGGGGAACGTTGATCTTTATAGCTGGAGGATTCCCTCCAATACGCGAGAATTAAGACCTCCCGAGTGACGTTGAAGGGAGAGGTTTTTTTTTTCTTCTTATATTACCTGGTCCAGCAGGTGAAAAACCATGAGGGAAAGTAAACACCAGAGTCCCATCCAGTGTTTATCCACTCCTATACCCGTTTATTCATAAGCTGTTATAAAGATTAAACCAGATACTGAAATCTCCTTTTCGATTTGTAGAGATGTTCTGGTTAAGCTCTTGAACCAAGGGATCATCCTGGTCACCAAAAACCGTTTCGGATACGCCTTCAATATCACTTTCATCTTCCAAATTCACCTTCTTACTCATATCATCATTTTTCTCTTCCTCTCCATTAATAGAATCACGTCAGAAACAACTCCGGCATCATTACTCCTTATGAAGGACGGAGACCAAAAACGAAAGCTCCTTAGCTCTTACCAACAAAGATTTTAACCACGAACAATAATCTTAAATTTTCCAGGATGTATCCTCTGTTTCGTTTAATACATATGCGCTTTACGATCGAAAACAGTCGTCCTGTATTAACTTCAAGTTCCAACATACCTCTCCCCAACGAGATCCAATCTAAAAAAAGTTGGACACGACCAAGGAGTGGAGAGGAACGCCCTCTATATCTATCCATAACAATCCGCTCCCTAATACAAAATCCGACTGAGCCGTGCGTAATTGACTAAAAACAGTGAATCGACTCCTACGTGCTTCCATAAACCTCGTTTTAGTCTCGATCGAATGGCAATTCAATCAAGACCCATAGACCGTTCAAAGTAATACAAGTCTTACATGCTGAAAGCCGTCATTCGAAAGCAAAATAAGTATGTGTTTTATGGAGGGAGAAATCCATGACTTTTACCAACACAAAGTTTATCGATGCGCGTTCCACCAAAACACTCCCATCGTCCAAAACCATAGCAGGGATGTTGAGATATGGTTGATATATATGGAATTAACCTTTTAGAACCCGAAACAAACGACGAAGCAACCATAGCAGATGGTCTGGAAACGTATTTAAAACAGTAGGTCAAAGGGCCACTTTTTGGACCGAGAGGAATCTAATTGGAAGGACGATCATCAACGAACAACATTTGCGTACCCCCCCCAAACATGCATACGCCCAATCCATAGGGTACACAGGTTCTCCACAAGACGATCAACATTACCCACCTTAATAAACCGAACAAAAGCGAACCGTTTCCCTGATCTCGATTTGCGATTAGGAATGAAAACATCGACGACGGTCCCATAACCTTTGCACACCTCCCATAAATCTTTAGCAGAGGTGTTATCCGGAAAGTTGGTAACAAAAATTGATTTGGAAATCAATCGAGTGTGTCGAGATTGAACTGATTCTAGCCGCCAATAAGAACGAAAATAACCAGAGTTTGGATTGAAGGGAGATCAAACAACCATGTGCAAATAAAACAGGTGAGAAATAAAAACAAGATCAATCGATCTCTATGAGGTGAACACACGATAGGAAACAATATGGTAAGGACCGGTGAAAAATATAGGATATGAGAACGGAATTTGTCTGGTGGCGCGTTGGATAGCCATGAACATGGTTTTTTGGTTTTTGATGGTGGCGTATGAATCCCCCTTAAGTTTTATGTGATTTATTATTCAAACTTTGAGTACGAATTAACAGCATTAATCATATAAATTAAATAATAATGTGTTATAATAACGAAAAAATTATAAATTGTATTGTTATCATACAGAAAATAACCAGGTGAAACTTTCATAATTTTGTAAAAAAAGTTATGTTCATTTTACTACATGTTTTAATGCTCGATCATAAAAAGTAGTGTTTAATTATATGTGATTAATTCAAGCAAATTTCCAACAACGAAAAAACAAGATAAAAAAACAAAAAAAAAAACGAGAAGAAACAAAGAAAAAAGTTAGTCGAAATCATACCAGAGTGCACGTCTGTGGATCATTCACATATTACCCTTTTTTTTTTGAATCATCGATCAAAATTAACTTTTACCTGTTGTATGTAATCTTGTTATAACCCTGAAATTGGGTGTAATCATTGATTTGATTATCCCATATCGAGTAAGTTAGGCCGGAATTCTCATCTAGGGTTTTTTTGTGATTTAGATATGATACCACCCTAAAATCACTCCGATCCCGTTTTCCAATCACTCTCCTTGACACAATAATCCTTTAATCCAAATTGTTTCTTTTTTTTCCATTTGTAACCACGAAATCATATCACTCCTTAACCTAAGATCTTCCCTTCAATTCCAAATTGGTCACCGGTTATCATTGTTTTTCTGTCATTAGGTTAATCAAAGATTGGAAAGATGTCACGATAGAACATGGCGTTCTAAAGATGATGAGGTCCTCAAGAATCTCCCAAATCGTATTCGTGACCAATTTCCCGAATCCCATTTCTGCCCCCGATTTGTGGGAAATCATGTAGTGTGTATGGGACGGTAGTGGACGTCTTTATCCTTCAAAAAAAATCCAAAGTAGGTAAAGAAGATTTGCGTTTGTATCGCTTCATCAAGTATTCATCTGGAGGACGCTTTTGGTAGAAAGCCTTTTGTACTTTTGGATCGGCAATTTTTCACCTGTTTGGCAAATAAAGTTCGTATCGGGTTTGAAAGTCCCCATAAGCCAATGTGAATGCTACCATACTCAAAGGGCTCCTAGCAGAACCGGAAAAAAACATTTAATTCACCAGCAGACTAATAATGGGGTAGGTCCTTATGCGAATATTTGTTAATAAGGCAGCATCAACGGTGTATGCAACTCCGTTTGATCTCCTCTTCTCCCGCAATTGGTGTTAGACGAATCATGCTTATGAGAGCCACGACCTGTCTAATCATGTTTTGGAGTAAAGTTGTGGAAAGAATATCGTCTATTCCTAATTTACATAACCATTCTTATATGGATGAAGGATTTTTCCAATGTCAATGTATCTTATATTGGGGGTTTATGGGTGTTACACGAACTCACTCGATGATCCTAAGCTGAATCTATGATCACATTGGTGTTAAATCGTGGTTCCACACTCTTCAAAAGGCAGTGATGATTTTGTTAATGTGATGAGAGAATCGATTTGGTGGATATAGAGGTTCCCACTCAAAGCGTGGTCGTCGTGAAACTTTTATTTCTTACTAGGATAGGCAAGATTTGGAAGAAAATGCGGAATCTTCTTCATTTCGGTCAGAAAAAGGCTATGTATTAAGACTAAACATGTCACATCCATATTGGAGACCTTTAAGTTGATTGTTAAAGGAAGAGTTTATATGGTACGTGCAAAGGAACTGTTTACATGGAATCCTACTTTTTTGGAGTATAAGGAGAGGGAGTACTCGTTGAATGTTGAGTCTGCCCATGCGTCTATTAACAATGAACTTAACCGTCCCCCTAATGGAGAGGAACCGATGATGAATTTATGAGCGACGAAGACGGAGTACCTGAAACAATATTTGGCTCTAGTTCCTTGTTCCTAATCATCGAGATGAAGATAAGGATGCTGCTCATTCAGATGACCCATTTGGATTATATGACTTATTGGAAAAATAAGAAAGGTACAACTAATCATGTCCGAGCCCCTCGTTGCATACACAAACCACCCCCCCCCCCGGTTTTACACCGGTAACATCGGAGAATCGAGTTGAGAACTTAACTGAAACTGGTGCTCTAAAGGTTTTTAATGCTCAGGTGATGAATTCCTCTCAAGATATTCCATTGGACTCAAATAAAACTTTCACATGGTCAAATGTTGTCAAAAGATGGGGCTCAGATTTGGATGTCAGGAGGATATCATTCGTGTTGGACATCAGTTATGGGCTAATCAAATGGAAGGTCTGCGTGAAGGATTTAGAAACACATCGAGACACAAGGAAGGATATGTAATTAGATGAATTCCCTATCTATAACATACAAGGTCTTGGCCACAAGACCAAAAATGAGTGGATAAAGACGTTTTGACTAATTCATTTCCAAACTTAATATTTTAGCGATCCAGATACAAGATGACTCGTATTTCGCAAAATGGACGTGGAAATTTTTTGTGGGTAACTCCAATTATTACGATTAACGTTTTTACCATTTTTTGATGTTATGTAATTCTTTTTGTTGACTCTATTGTACTTTAAGTTTCTAGCGTCTTGCTAGACTCTTTTTTATATATATTTCATCTTTGCCGTTAAAAAAACATCGCTTATTCTATTGTGCATATTACCTTCCAATATTTTTTAATGTTTGGAAAATTAATAAACAATGGATCATAATACATTAGATGTTGTTTTTGGTTATTTTACAAATGTTTAAATTTTGCGACTATGTTTTTATAACAAACAAACTAACTAATATGTTAGATTTTCATTATATATTGCACAAATTTGTAAATATCTCTTTACATAAATATCTTAAAAAATCGCTCTTTTGCGATTTAATAACTTAATTTTGAAAATATGGATTTTATAAAGAGACTAAATGTGCACTTGTAAGTTTTTCACTGAGGTGATGAGTGCATTTTCGAAAAGATAAAATTTAACCTTCAATTTTGGCCAAACTACATGGAGGATTTTTGCAATTTACTGTAAAAGTAAAATGGCTACTTTGGTAAGATATGTTTTTTTATTTATTTTGTAAAATGAGCTGATCGGAAGACCTAATATATGATTGTATTTACGATTCTATTAAGCGAAAACGAGTTGATCCTCTATAGGATCTTTGAAGATCTCGGATACTAATGGGATGATTCGTTTCAAAAAAAAACTACAAGATCTTAAGAAAATTATTCGTAGCTGGATTAAAGCCAAGAAGCTGGAAATATCAGGTTCAAAAAATGAGATGATTTCGGAATTGGGGGCGATTGACAAAGATATGGATCGTGGGGTTTTTGACGATGATACTGTTTTTCGTCGATTCGAACTGAAACATAAACTTCTTAATGTTTCTGAGATGGAATCGAAAGATAATTTTCAGAAATCTAAAGTCAAGTGGGCGGTAGAGGGGGATGAAAACTCAAAATTCTTCCATGGCATCATCAATAAAAGGAGAGCTCAGCTAGCGATTCGGGGCATTTTCGTTGATGGATTTTGGGAAACAGAACCAGGTATGATTAAAGACGCTTTTTTTAACCACTTTGCTTCTCGATTTAAAGAACCTGCCAATCACAGATTTAAATTAAATTTTGAGTTTAATAAGAAGTTGCACCAAAATCAAATGGAAGATTTAGAGAGAAGTGTGTCGCGCGATGAAATTCGGAGGGCTGTGTGGAGCTGTGGTGATAATAAATCTCCGGGCCCCGATGGCTTCACCTTTGAATTTTTTAAGAAATATTGGGATTGTATTGGGTCTGACTTTTGCGAGGCGGTCGAATATTTTTTCGTTAACAGCTCTTTTTCAAAAGGATGTAATTCTTCCTTTGTAGCCCTAATTCCAAAGGTCATGGATGCTAAATTCGTTAATGATTTTCGGCCGATAAGTTTGATTGGGAGTGTATACAAAGTGGTTACCAAGGTACTTGCCAATAGATTAGCTCCGGTCATTGCGGATCTCATCTCCGATACCCAATCCGCTTTTGTTGCTGGAAGACAAATTTTAGATGGCCCGTTTATTCTTGATGAAATTCTCCATTGGTGTAAAAGAAAGAACAAAAAGGCGATGTTCTTTAAAGTCGATTTTGCCAAAGCATACGACTCGGTTCGTTGGGATTACTTATTAGAAGTGCTTGAGGCGTTTGGTTTTGGGCGAACGTGGTGTAATTGGATTCGGGGTACTCTTACTTCTGCTAAGGCTTCTATCTTGATTAATGGAAGTCCTTCTAAAGAGTATTCTTGCCATCGTGGTCTCAAACAAGGAGATCCTCTTGCTCCATATCTCTTTATCTTAATCATGGAATCTCTTCATTTATCTTTCAACCGGGTGGTAGACGAGGGCTTGTTCAAAGGTATTCAATTACCAGGTTCGTTATCCTTATCTCACCTCTTTTATGCAGACGACGCTATGTTTATAGGAGAATGGTCCAATGAAAATCTGAGTGGTATTATCAACATTTTAAAGAGCTTCTTTCTTGCTTCTGGACTTCAAATAAATATCCTTAAAAGTCAACTGTTGGGTGTGTGCGTTCCGCACCAAGTGGTAGAGCAGGCAGCCTCTTTGATAGGTTGTTCTATTATGAGCAACAAATTCCGCTATCTAGGCGTTATGGTGGGAGAATACTCTTCTCGTATTAAGGCTTGGGATGACGTTATTCTTAAGCTTAGATCTCGCCTCTCTAAGTGGAAGGTGAAAACCCTTTCGATAGGCGGTCGTCTAACTCTCTTGAAATCCGTTCTTGGGGCATCGCCGATTTATAATATGTCCATTTTTAAAGTCCCTACAGGTGTCTTGAAGGTTATGGAGTCTATCCGCAGCCGGTTTTTTAATGGTGCGGACCAGTCGGAAAAAAAAGTTACATGGGTCGCTTGGAATAAGGTTTTAGCTTCAAAAAAACATGGTGGTTTAGGAGTCTCGAGTTTTTTTGCTCTTAACCGTGCCCTCCTTCTCAAATGGGTTTGGCGTTTTGTATCCCAAGATGGCTCGTTATGGTATAAAGTCATTCGTGCGCTTTATGGTTCTTCGGTGGAAACTCACTCGACTAGTCTATCCTCTAACTGGTGTTCAATAATGAGGGAAGTCAATAAGTTAAAAGGGAAAGGTTTTGATTTCTGGTCGCATTGTAAAAAACGCATTGGTAATGGTGATGATTCGAGATTCTGGTTCGATTGTTGGATCGGAGACGTTCCTCTTCGTGTCAAATTTCCTCGCTTGTTCGCATTGGACCTGAACAAAGAAGCCTCGGTGGCTGTTAAGCTTAGTGCTCCGATAGATATTTCGTTCCGTAGAAATGCTCGGGGTGGTATCGAAGAACATCTGTTGGCTGATTTGACTTCTTTGATGGATTCGGTGACTTTATCGAATTCAGGTGATCGATGGGTTTGTGATTTGGTTAGCGATGGTAACTTCCGGGTTAAGGAGATTCGTAACTACATTGATGATCTTTTCCTTCCGCATCAAGCTGCCCAGACTAGATGGATCAAATACATCCCTATTAAGGTTAACATCTTCGCTTGGCGAGCTCGGCAAGATTGTTTACCGACTCGAGTTAATCTGATTCGCAGAGGCATCACTATTGAGTCGTCTCTTTGTCCGGTTTGTTCAGACAGCGAGGAGAAGTTTGCCACATCTTCTTCCGTTGTGATTTGTCTCAGTTGTTTCTTCGTGCGCATATGCAGATGGTGGAGCTTAGATCCTCATGACCTGGTCATCGAAGCCCATAGAGAGCTTTATCCAACTTACAAACATGATTGAGAAATTCACTGCTTTCAAACCCAGGAGATTATTAAACATACACCTCCTCTAAGATTTTCCTATTCAAAAATGCACTTTTCACATCCATCTAATACACCACAAAACCTATGTAGGCTGCATAAGCAAGAAAGATCCTGATGGCCTAAAGTCTTGCAATAGGTGAAAAGGTTTCTTCATAATCAATCCCTTCCTGCTGATTGTAACCTTCAGCAACCAACCTTGCTTTGTTCTTTATAAGAACCCCATTTTCATCCATCTTGTTTTTTCAGATCCATTTGGTTTCAATTATGGTTTTACCATGAGCTTTAGGAACCAAGGTCCAGACCTTGTTCCTTTTAAATTGATTCAGCTCTTCTTGCATTACAATAATCCATCCTTCTTCTTCCAGAGCTTCAATTAGCTTTTTAGGTTCCATTTCAAAGAGAAAGTTAGCATGCAGGCATTCATAAGTTAAAGCAGCTTTTAAGTCTCTAACCCTGCTTCTGGTTGTAATACTAGCTAGAGGTTCACCTATGATATTAACAAGTTCTATGTGCTTTTCTCCTGACCATCTATCTTGAGGAATAGGAGGATGAAGGATACCTTTAGCTGAGGGTGAAATGGTTGGTGAGGGTTGAACATCACTGATTGGTTCACTTATGATAGTGTCTTGTATTTTAGCAAGTTTAAGAATATCAGCTGATTCAGGATAATCTTGATCAGTTGGAGCAGTGTGTTCATTAGCACTTGTGAACTCAGGTGGTTCTTCAGAAGAGACTGGGGCTTGAGGAATGGGTGAATCAGTGGGAGTGATGTTGTTTTCAGGGTTGGTTTCATATGCAGGTATGTAGGGAAAGTACTCAATATTGCCAGAGCATTGAGTAACTTTATTCCTAGGTTCAAGAAATTCATCATCAGGGAAGTATCTATTTTCATTGAAGTTGATTGCATCACCTTCTGTGCTAGATTGAGAAATTGATTCATCATATTCAATGAATGTAACATGATATGTTTCTTTCATTTCTTGTCTTTTGATTTTGAATACACTAAATGCTTTGGCCACTAGAGAGTAGCCAAGGAAGAATCCATCATCAGCCTTTTCATCAAAATTTCCTAGGTGGTCCCTGTGATTGTGAATATGCACAGGTTACCCAAACACATGGAAGTAGCTGATATCAGGAGATCTTCCTCTGAACACATCATAGGCTATCTTCCCATGTCTTTTCACTATGATGGATCTATTTTGAGTGTAGCAAGCAGTGTTGACAGCTTCTCCCTAAAATTGTTTAGGGAGTTTTGCACTATTCAGCATAGTTCTAGCTGCTTTAATCAGGGTTCTATTTCTTCTTTCAGCTACACCATTTTGTTCAGGGGTACAAAGAGATGAGAAGTTATGAGAAATGCCCTTTTCATGTCACACCCCTAAATGAGGCCTGGATAGAATACATGTCCGGGGGTGTGACGTTATAATATACATCATACAAAGTACAAAGAATGACCACTAACGAATGTTTTGAAAATCATAACTCGTTGTATTTATTAAAATAAAATGATAAGTCTTACAAGATTAGAAATGAAATTTAAAACGTTGCGGAAGCATAATTAAGTTTTCAAATAACAACGAGTATGAATGATAAAAAAGTCTTGAAAGATGATATCATATTGCACATAGGCTCCACATAGCACATCAGGGAAGTCCAAAGCTAAGTACCTAAAAAACTTGCTTAAAACGTCAACATAAAGTTAGTGAATTCATAGGTTTAATTCAAACGTAATTAGTGTGGACCACAAGTTTCCAAAACATATACGATAGTTATAACAGATACAACTTCACATAAAAAGGTATTTACGTTGCCCTAAGCTCATGACACCGAAGCTAATAGTGGAAAGTAGCATATAACATGCCAAGTAATTGCTTGCCCTTATAGGTGTCCGACCAAAGACCACCTACCCAGTTTTGACATGACATATATTCGTTTATCTGGAGCCCCGTTGGTGGTGAGCGCTACTCACCCGAATAGGGATAATTAGTCCCAATAGATCTATTTATTCACTCGCGCTCCCTCAACCGGTCCTCCGGTCAAGAAATTGACAATTTATGATAGTTCGGGCAATAGTTGTCTAAACGCTACTTAGGCAACACGTAAATAGGGACAATCTCACGTATAGTACTTGTGTCCAGTTTTAGAAACAAGCAATGTTTCTCATGCCAAGTTATAAAATATTTATTCAAAACGAGTAAAAGAGTAGGGCTATGAACTCACCTTATGCGAGTTGTAGATAAAAAGAAATCAATCAAGTGAAGACGAATCTCGCGGTCCTAGCGACAACCTAGCATATAGTTGTCGTTTAAGAATAATGTACAACGAATAACGCTTAACGCAAGAGCTGATCATCCAAGCATGAGTAGACACGGCGTGTCCTTTTCAAAATGTACATTCGAAAGTTATAAGTTTTGACAAGTCTTGACACTTTGAAAATATTTCGTCTTTTAGTGTATTTCATCTTTTAGTGTATTTCATCTTTTTAGTGTATTTCGACTTTTAATGTATTTTGTCTTTTAGTGTACTTCGTCTTTTAGTGACTCAACACGCCAAAGTTGACTCAACAACCATAAATGTTGACCTAACTCGACACTTAATGTTATTTTTCATTTTATCATAAGTTTGATAATAAAAGTATATCGTTCGACGCATTTATAAAGTTTATGAAATTTCGGCATGACCTTTCTAAAAATATCGACTTTCCATTATTATCCATCTTGACTCGTGAAAATATCCATTTTATAAAAGTACATCTTTTATTGACTCAAAAGAATATCCGGTCGATTTTTGACAACACCGCACATATTACAACAAATTCATTCTAAACCTAAACCTCTTTGACTTTCAATTTACCCTTCCAGCAAAACAAACATCTAACTTAATCTCTTCGCCAACAATATTTAAGCTCGCTATATAATAAATCTCAATAAATAACATAGCCATAATAATAACAATATATATATCAAAATAGTCACAATGAACTTTTAAACGCAAAAGTACAACTACTTTTTATTCTCTCAGTTTATAAATAAAAAGATTAACTTTGAGGACTGATGTTGTTTTAGAAAAATTGGTAATAAGTTTATCACAACGATCCGCTTTGTACACCTACTCGGAATGATCATATACGAAGCAAAGTACAACTCAAATATGAAAAAGTAGAGATGACTAACAAGAAACGCGACTAAAGAATGATGAAACTAAGAACAACCCAAACGTTGTTTATAAACTACCCGGATGAAATAACAATCAGCCTCGCACAATAAATCTTCAAATGGTTTGATCAAAGATTAAAAAGAAATGGATTTATGTGTGTGTTTGTAGGCGTTCGAACCAAGAGAGGAAGAAAGAAAAGAGAGAACAAAGTGTGTGTGAAATGAATATGCAAATGATTAAGATAACATATAAGCTAGCTCCAAAAATCACAACACATGCATGTATGTGTGTGTATGACCGGCGTGGGGACAAGGAGTCCTAGGGGACCAATTTGATCTCCCAATCAAACCCTTGTGTGTACATGTCCTTGTGCCAAAATATGGGAAGGTTGTCTCTTGATTTGAATTTCAAAATTTTAGCATTCTAAGTGTATATGTATGTGTATATCCGGTTACAACAAGGCCAAGGGGGGGGGGGACCAAAAGTGACCTCCAACATTCTAGGGATATCATGCATGCATGTGAATTAATTACCAAGGTTTCCATGCATACATGCATTAATATACTTAACCGATTACGTAAACAACGAAAATGACTAACGACTTAACAAAAAATTATGAAATTTTAAATATTAATTAAAACATAAAAACACGTCCAATGATGAAAGACTATGATGAAATAGAGTATGGTTCGCTCTCGGAGATGATTTTTAGATATTAACGGGACAACTTCCCCAGTTACGCGTAAAAGTTATACGAAACTTATAAAAATTCAAATTATTGGAC
Organism: Tanacetum coccineum; assembly: GCA_026074375.1. Classification (NCBI taxonomy): domain Eukaryota; kingdom Viridiplantae; phylum Streptophyta; class Magnoliopsida; order Asterales; family Asteraceae; genus Tanacetum; species Tanacetum coccineum. The sequence goes on from BQNB010008389.1 coordinate 76,176, forward strand.
GAAAAAAGGTTATGAAACTGAACGGAAATTTACGGGTTGTGACATTCTTTCCCCGTTAAAAGAGCTTTGTCCTCAAAGCCTATGGCACAACCTCTGCCACGGGTGCAGAGTTGGTGAAAAGGTGCGGGTAATTTTTTTGTTTTGAGCATTTGGACTTCACGTTCCCAGTGAACTCTAGGACCCCTCCCTTTAGAGTTCCAACGTACATTGATCAATATGGAATACACTCTGTCTTCATACGCTTGAACCTCACTGTCCATGATCTCACAAGTTCTTTGATGATGCAATTAGTCTGTCAACTTGGTATTCATCAGTTGTATATGCCAGAGGTCATCACTAAGCATTTTCTTCCAAATTCGAGACAATGAAACGTACTATGAACTCTGCTCAATTTCTCTATAAAAGATTCACAACGAAATAGACAACGGTTACTACTTTAGCAATGATCTTAAAAGGTCTAATATATCTAGGGTCTAGCTTTCCCCGTTTGCTAAAACGTATCACTCCTTTCCACAGAGATACCTTCAACATGAAATTCTAAAGGTTTGCGTCTCATGTCAGCATAACTCTTTTGATGATCACAATTACCCAAATAGTGTCGTACTGCTTGTTTTCTTTAGTAGTCTTGTGATAAAATCCATGGCCATATTTTTCCAATTTCCAATGGGTATTTCTAATTGTACCAATAAACCAGATAGCTTCTGGTAATCATCCCTCATCTTTAGACACGTCAAGCACTTGCTGACATAGGTGGTGATGCCTGCTTCCATATTGGGCCATTGGTGAAATTGCTTAAGATTATGATATATCTTATTCGATTCCAGGGTGGATGAAATAGTTAGGTTTGTGTGGCTCATGCTTGATCAATTTTCCTAAGTCTCTAATGCGTGGTAACTGACTCCTCCTCCTAATGTAGAGAGTTCCATCGAGACGATTCTCAAACTCGTTGTCTATTTCATGAAGGTTCTCATCCTTAACGTTCTCTGTCTTGAGAGATTCTACTTGTGTTTTATGAATCTGTGGCGGTAGGTTTGAATTAATAGTCATCACTAAGGCTCTCACCCTGAGAGGCTTAGCTTGCTCTATTATGCTACTACGTTTGCTTTTCTAGGACGGTATCAAGTCTCTCCATTGTAATTACTAGGTAATTTTAACAATCTATGTGGTCTCATGTTCACTTCCCTTTGATCTAGAATGTGTTGTAAGCTCTTATGGGTTGTAAACATGGTAAGCTTTATGTCATACAGGTAGCGTTCCCTAATCTTGAAGCTAAACACTATTTCTCCTATTTCTAGGTCGGGTGTTGGGCAGTTCTTCTCAGGAACTTCTAGTTGTCGAGGGTTGTAAGCTATTACCTTCTCTTTGTGCATCATTATAACGCTTAGTCCATTATGCGAGGCGTTATAGTAAACCACGAAGTTTCCTAATCCGTTGGGAAATACTAAAAGTCAGTGTACTACAGTTTCTACGTACTAGTTGAAAGGCTTCTTCTTATTTCTCTACCCATTGGTATTTCACATTTTCCATAAGTCAGTTTGGTTAGAGGTTTCTATATCCTAGAGAAACCTTTGATAAATTATTGGTAGTAACCGACAGGACCTAAGAATTTTCGTGTCTAGGTTAGGGTTTGTAAGCGTTGCCTAATCCTTGATTGACTCAATCTTGGTGGAACCTTCGTGAATGTATTAACTATCAACAACGTGGTCAAGAAATTGCACTTCCGAGGGCCAGAATTCACACTTAGAGAACTTGGCGTATAATTTCTTATTCTTAAACATTTCCAAGGTATATCTAAGGTGTTCCGCATACTCCTCATTTCTGCTTGAGCAAATAGAGATATCATCGATGAACTTATCCAAGTTTGGTTTGTACACCCGACTCATGAGATCCATGAATGCCTCTGGTGTGTTGTTCAAACTAAATGGCATGACTTAAAACTTGAAATGTTCATAACGGGTCCTAAATGCGGTCTTAGAATATCCTTTTCTCAAACTTTAAATAGTGGTCACTAGTCCTTAGATTTTCGAGTAAACATTAGATCCTCATAGTTGATCTAAAAGGTCATCTATGCTAGGTAACGGTAACGTTTCTTCACGATTAGCTTGTTCAATTCTCGGCTGTCGATGTACATCCTGAAGGATCCATCCTTCTTTTTGATGAACAATATCAGAGCTCCCCAGGGTGAGGAACTCGGTCTTACAAATCCTTTTGAGTATACGACATACTACGCCAGAGATGGTCAACTCTCTTTCTCTCAACACATAACATGCCCCCGAGTCTCAAGTTATCCCGCTCCAACATTCCAATCCTATTAAACAATCTCTGCTTACCAGCAACTATCGATGCATATCCATTACTACTATTGTTTTGAATCGTTAAGGTTTCATTACCTTAGGGTATACGAATGATTTTTCTTCATAATTTCTCATGGCGTGGTACTTTGTCAACCAACCTATACCGATGATAACATCGACACTACCAAGTCCTACGGGCATTAAGTCTATTGTGAATAGATGATTTAGAAAATTCAATGTACAATCTTAAATGATGGTATCAATTCCTATGACATTTCCGTTGGCTAACTCAACAAAGTACTTAGTGTCTATGGTAGATGGGACGATGTCACTTAAAGGGCTAATCTTAGCAAAGGTGCAGCTTCTATCAACTAGGTTTCATGTACTTGCAATAATTCCGTCCTCTGATTCAACTTCAAGTCCATCAAAAGTTTTGTCGATACGAGAATCTCATAATTTACGTGATTCTAACTCAAAAAAGATAAGTACATTGAAGGAAATCTTCTAGTTCTATTGGTTATAATCTAATTAGTGTGATAAGTCTGTTACGTTCTAAGTTTCTAAAATCCATAATTATCGTGACTACAGGGAGCGTTATTCGGTCTCTTGGCTAAGGGTGTGGTGTCTCTATGTGATAGGGTTACTTAGTTTTGGCGCTTACGAATACGAATACACGTGATCGACATGATTCACGAATACGTACATAAAATATTAATTAAAACACGAGTTCGATATAATCCCGTCGACAATGTAGAGAAAAGAAACAAAAATAAAAATGGAAAGTAAGGGTAAATTGACAAAATTTTATGGTGACTACTCCCAGCATAGCATGGTCCTTCCTGAATTATACATAGGTGATCAGGCTATGCATAATTTAAGAACTAACGATAATATGCTCATTTCGTCAAACTAGTGTTATGTTTAAAAATCTTATATGGTATAAACGATATAGTTTTTAAGGTAGCAAAACAGTTCGTAACAATGAAAATAAGGTAGCTTATATAACGACACAAGATATTTCGTAAAATAGCGTAAAATAGCTCAAGAGGTGATATCAAAATAGTTTACGAGAAAATCACTTGACGGTTTATAATGTAACAGTAAGGGGGTTCATAATATGGTATCAAATGGTTTACGAGTTGACAACTCAAAAATTTATAAAGTGACAACGTAATAGTTTATAGAAGACACGAAGTAGTTCATAAGATGACGACGACATAGTTTATAATTTGACAGCGAAATAGTTTTTTTTAAATGACAACGAAATAATTCATGAGGTGACAATGAAACGGTTTGTAAAATGACCGCAAAGTAGTTTATAATAGGGTAGCAAAAGAGTCGACAATTAACCGTAGAATAGGTTATAAGATGGAAACAATTTAGTTCATTAAATGATAGCCAGATAAGTTACGAGGTAATAGTGGGATAATTATAAGAGATTGACAAAATGGTTTATATAATGGTATCAAAATAGTTTATAAGGTGTTAGCGAAACGGTTTATAGAATTATGGCAAAAGAGCTTATAAACGACGACGAAATAGGTTAATAGATGAAAAGCGATTTAGTTTGTTAAAAATGGTTGCAAAAAATAGTTTATGAGATTATAGTAGAATAATTTATGAGATAATGGCAAAATGGTTTATAGGTTGACAATAAACTGATTAATAAGCTGTTTAGCAAAACGATTCATGGACTGACAGAAAGTAGTTTATAAACGACAGTATTTTGGTTTATAAGACGACGCTAGTATGGTTCATACGACATCATCCAAATAGTTTATACTAGTAAAACGGTTTATAAAATAATGGCAAAAGAGTTTATGAACGACGACAAAATAGGTTAAAAGATAAAGACAAGTTAGTTTGTAAAGTGACTGTGAAAGTAGTTATGAGAAAGCACTAGAACAGTTTATAAAATGTCGGCGAAACAGTTTATGTTAATGAAGTAGTTTATAAGATTCTCATAAAAATGGTTTATAGGATGATAGGAAAACGGTTTATATAAAATACTAGCTGAATGGTTTATAAGATAATAGTAAAATGGTTTGGAAGGCACTAGTGGAAGTCTTTTTATTTATGATAGCAAAATTGTTTTAGAGGTGACGACATAAAAGTTTATAGATGGTAACAAAATGCTTTTATTAGAAATGGTAGTAAAATGGTTTATACGCTGTCAGCAAAAATGGTTGTAGACTGATGGTAAAATAGTTTATAAAATGTCTATAAAATAGTTTATGAGGTGACGCTGGAATGGTTTATAAATGATAGTGAAATGGTTTATAAGGTGTTGAAATAAACAAGAAGCTACCAGCTAAACGGTTTGTAAGCTGGCGGTAATATAGCTTATAACTCGAGCAAGCTACTTTGTTTATTAGACGCACACTTAAAAATTAGTTCATAGATAACATCCAATTGAGTCTATAAACAGTAAGCGGTTTTAGATAAAAATAATTGTGAAATGGGTTGTAAAGCGGTAATACGATTTGATGAGTACATACATAAATTATTAGAGAATGGAAGTGTAATTAACGAAATCATCATGACACAAAATGAACAGATGGTTTAAAAACATCCACACAATACACGAAATTCACAAGGAAGTACTAGTGCAAAACTATTATGGTTACGGTTCAAGTCTACTTAGGTTCTATTAGGTACGATAGGAAATCTCTCTTGTAATGTCCCGATTTTCCACACTCATAATAGGTATTTTGTCACACCCCCAGACGGGGCCTGGATGGAATACGTGTCCGAGGGCGTGACGTCATCATAATCCGAACACAGGCCACGACGAGAAGACACTAATGGACGTTTTGAAAATCATAACTCGTTGCATTATTTAAAAATAGATAAGTTTTACAAGATTTAAAAGAAATTAAACATTTGCGGCAAGATAGTAAAATTTAGCGGAAAGCATATCTTTGGTTTTCATATACAACGAGTATGTCAAGAGAAATAAAATCTAGATAATTGATATCATATTGCACGTTAGACTCCACATAGCACATCAAGAAGGTCAAAGCTAAGCAACTGAGAAAAAATGCTTAAATACGGTACAAATAAGGTTGAGTGAATTCATAGGTTTAAGGTAAAACATTTAATGAGGACCAAAAACGTTTAGTGAATACAGCTTCACTCTAATGTATTACGAAAACATTTAGTAATCAGAAAAACGTTAACCCAAGTAGTGTGGACCTACAAGATTTACGCCTAGTACGCAGTGACAGTTATAGGAGATATAAATTCACATTACAAAGAACATGCGACTATTAAACGAATACATTTCGCTTGAAAAGTGTATAATGGTGCGCTAAGCTATGACACTGAAAGCTAATAATCAAAGGCAAGTTACTTCCTGTCATATAGTATTCATGCCTTAACCGTGTCCCACAACCAAAGGACCACCATAATTGCCAATCAAATTGAATAGATCCGTTTGTTCGTGTTAAGTGGAACCAAGCGGATAGGGGATTGAATTTGTCCCATTAGAATCGAAATTTACTCACTCGCGCTCCCTCAACCGGTCCTCCGGTCGAGAAATTAACAGTTCATGATAATTCGGGCAGTAGGTAGTGGTTTGTTAAGCAAACTTAGGCAACACGTAAATAGGAGATGGTAACCGAAAACACTTGTGTCCAATGAAGAAATAACCATTTTATTCATAAACAACTTTAAGTACTTAATTCCATAAGTAGAAAGAGTGTGATATCAATCAAGTAACCAGGTTTGTAATTAGTGTGTAAACGAGTTTGAAATTCGGTAACGTAAACGAGTTTGTAAACGAGCATGTTTCTCACCCCAAAAGATAATAAAACATTTATTCAAAACGAGTAAAATGTGGGGCTATGAACTCACCTTGATGTTGCGGAGCAACTAGCAGAAATGCAAACAATATGCACAACACAAACGAAAGACGAATCGGCTCGACCGAGAAGATGCAGCTTAACTTACGGTTATATCCCACTAGCTTAGGATGATGAATTGGGGTTTTCTGATGGATGAGTACGTCAACGCGACACGTTGATACAGGATTTGGATTACAAGTTGGATGAGTTTGGTGGTTGGTTAAATAAAATAAATCGAAAAGCACACGCAAAGTATGTAATATATTCCGTATATATATTACATATGAAAAAGAAACGATTATATAATTCATATGGCGAATCATATAATACAGACAAACAACCAAAAGATTAAGTCGCGATATATAATACTTTACAAGTATTATATAAGAAACGTAAGAAAAATAATTGAAACAAAATAATTCGACACGTTTTCGGAAAACACCAATTAAATTAACAAAACGTCCTTGCATAAAAGTAAACACACGTTTTAAAGTTATGAATTTGCTAAATGACGTTTTTAAAGTTGTACAAAAGTTATTATTTTGTTTATTAGTCGAGAATTATAAAATAACATTTTATAATTTAGTATTTCGATTCATCGAGGGTATTTAGTTAACTCAATTGTCTCATTTGTAAAAGTATAGTTTTCGTTTATTTACCGGGTTATTGAATAATTACAATTTAATAATCTTAAAACTATATAACTTTGTCATTTTTATCGGGTTTCTAAAATAATAGGAATTTTAATGAAAATACTAAGTATATAAATTTTTGTAAATTTTCGGCATGACCTAGTCGTTTATACGACGTTTCCTATATTTATAAAATTTAACGTTTTCCCCTTAATCCAATAAATGTTGCAAATATCCGCGTGTTTTTAATTTGTATAACTAAACGAGGTCAAATAATATAAAAATAAGCAATACCAAATACACCCTTATAGGGCTGCCCAAAACCAAACACACCCTTATGGCGGCAAGACATCAAACCAAACACCCTTATAAGTAGAAAATAACAAGCAAACCAAACACCCCGGTTTGGCAGTAGAACGCAGAAACAAACACCCCTTTCGGGTTGTTAAATCGCAGCAAACAAACACCCCTTTGGGGCTGCTGTCCACCGAACCAAATGCACCCTTGTGGCTGTTTTACACAGCCAAACGCACCCTTGTGGCTTGTTTATAAAACCAAACGCACTCTTTTTAGTAAAGCCAAACGCACTCCTTCGGTGCGGCTGCCACACAAACGCACCCTATGTGGGTGGTTTTAAAAGCCAAACGCACTCTTATTGTTGTTATTCACAGAACCAAACGCCCCTGTTTGGGGCTACTGTCCAGCGAAACAAACACCCCTTGGTGCTGTTAAACGCAACCCAAACGCAACTAGTGGTGCTTTTATTTAAAAACCAAACATACCCTTTGCCGTTTTTAAAAGAAAACGAACGCACCCTAATGGTGTTAGAACCAAAACCAAACGCACCCTAGGTGCATAAACCAACCAAAACTCAAAAGTATGTAGTGAAGGTGGTGGTGGTATGGCGGATGCTGTGCCGCGGCTGAGAAAACCAAACGCACCCTTTCTGACTTTGTCAAAACAACGCACCCTCGCTGCGGTGGTTGTCTCGGTTGGAGAAGGTGGCGAGGGTGATGGTGCAGTGGAGATGGAAGTGGTGGCGGGGAGTTGGTGTCGAGGTGATGAAGGTGGCGTGAGGATGATGTATGGCGAGGTGGTGTGGAGAGGGAGAAGGTGGTGTGTCGGCTGTTGGCCGGAGTTGGGGTGGCCGGAAATCTTGCCGGAAAAGATGGGGGCGCCGGAAAACCTAAGGGAGGGAGGAGATGTATGTGTGTGGCTAGGGTAAAAATGAAGAAAACCCTAATGCTATTGAATATATATATGGAAACTAGAAAATCAAAGTGTCAAGTATATAATAGTCTAGGGAGGGTTCGGGTAAATATAACTACAGGGACCAAGAGTGTAATTTTTGTTAATTTATGGTTCGGGACACGTTTAGGCAAGTTAACGATTGATTAAAAATACGAAAATTACACCGTTGCGTTCCAACTAATTTTTCCCATAAAAATGAGTATTTACACGACTGTATTTCAAAAATGTTTTATAAAGTCATTTAAAATATCTATTATTCATTTGTGTAGTCACCGGGTATCACGGGCAAGCTTTGACCGTAAAAAAATAAAACTTTATTTTGAACATTCGCGTCTTTAAATAAACTCTTTTGGATAAAATATTAAATAATTTGTTAAATACTTTTATTTAATAAAAAGTGATAATTAAATATAAATTTAATTACTTTTGGGTCGGTACGAGTTGTGTTCAAAATTTTGTGAGGCTATTTTAGTCATGGTTTCAAGTCTCGGGTAAAACTGAAAAGTTGTTCGGAATGTCGTTTTACATCAAATTGCTTTAGAGTCCGGGTCGTGAAAAAGGTGATTTAGCGGGTCGTTTTTGATAAGTCAACTTAAAATAATATTTATCTTCTCGTTTTCAAGTCAAATAAGTTTCAAAAACAAAATTTGTTCATGTCCAAAGTATGTTTGTTAAAGAAAAATTTGGAAATGAGATGATAATAATATAAGTGATGATTTGTTATTTAAATACGTTTTGCAATATTTTAACCGGTTACGGCGGTATGTAGTTTTTTGGTGACCGTAAATGGGTCATAGTATAGTCATGCGGGAATCCAAATAATATAAGTCAGAAGAGGTAAAAATAGTATATTTACATGTTTCTGAAATTTGCGGGGTGTGAATATTTCAGGTTTCTTAATTTGCCACTGCGCTCTCTTAGGTTTTTATTTAATACGGGTGTAGACAATTAATACGTCATATGGAAGAACTCCTTGCAGTTATTCACTCATAAATATATGGCCCCTAGTGTAGCACAACTTAAGTTGTGTAGAAGGGTAACTTTTTACATATTCCATTTTTGTTATGTTTGGTCTAGTTTGTAAGCTCTCACGATCTTTTTTTTTTCTGTAGTATTTATTTAGTTGTTGTCATTCTTCTTACTGTCTTTTTGGTGTTCTTATACTATTCGACCTTATTATAGTTTAGTTGGAGCCAAGTGGATATCTTTATCATAAACAGCTAATAGCATTTAATAGATAATTAAACAATTTGTTGGGTTATTAGTAATAAGAAATCCGCGTGGAACTCATTATTTGTTCTGTTGTTGATATTTTCTTCAATGTTCGAAAGGATGTAAATGAAATAAAATAAGTACGAATTTAAGAAGTGTATTTGTTTACTAAAAGAAATGAATGTTTGTGGTGATGGGTTATGCGTTGTGTGCGTAGTTAATACAGGAGATTCGATTAATAGACGTTACTGAGGAAGTTAGTATCGAGATTCGAGCAAAGTGTAAAACAGTATGAGGGACCCCGCCCGCCCCGCGGTTCAAAGTCGTCTTCGGAGTGCTTCGCAAGTAGGAATGATTAGCTGGGGTTCGACTGACTGCAACGGGGTTTCCAAAATAAGCATATAAAGGTATAATGTAATATGTCGCGTAACATCGTTTTTAAAGATAGTCGTATTACGCTATGATGTTTTGAAATAAACGAGTCCATTGTTTCTTTGCACATTTCTTAAATAAACAGAAACATTATGTCAATAACAATGTCGTAGGAAAGTTAAAAATAATAAAACATCTACCTATAATACAAATTCAGGAATTATGTCTTTGTAATACTAGGGAATCTCATCACATGTTCGGCAAACGTGATCACACATGAAGAATAGTCCTATTGACACAAACTGATTACTATAGCTAAAGAATGAGCTCAGGGCAGAAATATACACAGAATCATAACGCAGGGAACGATAAACACAGGGCGTAGAGGTAAACCCCTATCATAGCATGTAGCAAGGCAATAATGATACTCACTGTATAAGCCATAGCCAAATAGGCAAGGTTTAGTCATCTTCATAAAAGCAAAATTATGGTTTCATATATGTACTGTTTTAGATGTGACCAGCATCCTATGGTACTTTACTACGTCTGGTTCTTTTATAACCTTTGGATCTGATAGCTCCAATCTGTCACACCCTAACGGGGCCTGGTGTCGGAATACGGGTCTCGGGGGGTGTATGGGGGGTGGGGGGTGGGGGGGGCAGGGCTGTGACGGTCATATTAATAATATCACACATAGTACTAAATGATCGATCACTAATAGAAGTTTTTTGAAATTGTAATAAGTGTCGTTAGTTATTTTTTAAAATAAATTGTTAAGTTATTAGCAGAGATCTTTAAAATGAAAATGTTGACCGTAGAAACACGCGGTAGCTTAATTAAGTTTTCACAAAGAAAAGAGTATGTTTGATAATAAAAGTCTTGAAGATGATATCATATTGCACGTAGACTCCTCATGACATATGGATGTCACAAAGCTAAGTACATAAAAAACATTGCTTAAACGTCAACATTTAAGTTGGTGTAATTTATAGGTTTTAATTCGAAAACGATAAATTTAGTGTAGGGACCACAAGTTTACAAAAAGTATGCGACTTTATAACAGATACAACTTCACAATAAATATGGTAGTTTACGTTGCGCTAGCACATGGAACATCTAAGCAATTAATAGTGGAAGTAGCATATAATGCCATGTAATTGCTTGACCCAGTTATCATGGTGTCACCGACCAAATACCTACCTAACCAGTTTTGATCATGAGTACATATATCGTTTCATCGGGAGCCACATTGGGTAGTGAGCTGCTACTCTCTGCCGGATAGGGATTAATTTAGTCCAATAGATACGATTTTTATTCACTCGTAGTCCACCTCAACGGTTCCTTCCCGATCAAGAAATTAGACAGTTCATTGATAGTTCTGTAGGCATAGTGGTCTAAACGCTAACTTATGGAAAAATTAGTATATAGGGAAAATCTCACGTCTCACGTATAGTACTTGTGTCCAATTTTAAAAACAAGCAATGTTTCTCACCCCAAGTTATAAAACATTTATTCAAAACGAGTAAAAGAGTGGGGCTATGAACTCACCTTATGCGAGTTGTGGATCAAAAGAAATCAATCAAGTGAAGACGAATCTCACGGTCCTAGCGACAACCTAGCATATAGTTGTCGTTTAAGAATAATGTACAACGAATAACGCTTAACGCAAGAGCTGATCATCCGAGCATGAGTAGACACGGCGTATCCTTTTCAAAACGTACTTTCGAAAGTTATAAGTTTTGACAAGTCTCGACACTTTGAAACATCTTCGAAAATATTTTGTCTTTTAGTGTATTTCGTCTTTTAGTGTATTTTGTCTTTTAGTGTATTTCGTCTTTTAGTGTATTTCGTCTTTTAGTGTATTTCGTCTTTTAGTGACCCGACACACCAAAGTTGACTCAACAACCGTAAATGTTGACCTAACTCGACACTTAACGTTATTCTTCATTTTATCATAAGTTTGATAATAAAAGTATATTTTTCGACGCATTTATAAAGTTTATGAAATTTCGGCATGACCTTTCTAAAAATATCGACTTTCCATTTTTATCCATCTTGACTCGTGAAAATATCCATTTTATAAAAGTACATCTTTTATTGACTCAAAAGAATATCCGATCGATTTTCGACAACACCGCACATATTACAACAAATTCATTCTAAACCTAAACCTCTTCGACTTTCAATTTACGCTTCCAACAAAACAAACATCTAACTTAATCTCTTCGCCAACAATATTTAAGCTCGCTATACAATAAATCTCAATAAATAACATAGCCGTAATAATAACAATATATATCAAAATAGTCACAACGAACTTTTAAACGCAAAAGTACAACTACTTTTATGTTCTTCCATTTATAAATAAAAATATTAAACTTTGAGACTTGTGGTTTTATAGAAATATAGGTAATGGTTTTCACAACGATCCGCTTTGTACACCTTGTTCGGAATGATCATATGAATGCCAAAGTACAATTCATTTATGAAAAAGTAGAGATGACTTACAAGGAAACGCGACGAAAGATGATTAAAAACTAAGTACAACCCAAACATTGTTTATAAACTACCCGGATGAAATAATAATCAACCTCGAACAATATATCTTCAAATGGTTTGATTAAAGATTAAAAAGAAATGGATTTATGTGTGTGTTTGTAGGCATTTGAACCAAGAGAGGAAGAAAGAAAAGAGAGAACATAGTGTGTGTGAAATGAATATGCAAATGATTAAGATAACATATAAGCTAGCGCAAGATAACATATCAATGACATAGACATCTCTTCTTCTAGGAGCAATGAGTACAACTTCATCATTTTGGTTTAATATGGTTCCCTGAGTCTTTGTAAACAGAACTTTAAAGTTAGCATCACATAGCTGACTGATGCTGATCAAGTTATGCTTTAGACCATTCACATAAGCAGTCCTGGTAAAATTGATTCTAGTACAATTAATTGAGCCATGTCCTTCTGTGTCTCCTGAAGAGTTATCTCCAAAAACAACTTTAGGACCTGACTCCTTTGAATATCTGTGCAGATATTGTTTAACCCCTGTCATGTGTCTAGAACAACCACTATCTAGATATCATACAGAGCTCTTTAAGTATTCCTACACATACATTTTTACACAGATTAGTTTCTTTTGTGAACCTACTTTTCAGTGGGTTATGTGGATTTCTTGTTAGCAATACTTAGTTTCTTGCTGTTGGGGTGCTTCTTAAGACAGTCAACTATTTCATAAGCAACACTACCACATACTTCAAACCCATGGTAGTATTCATAATTATCAGAATAATGGTCATTAAACCCATAGTATTTAAACTCTTTGAAGGGATTTGGAATCATAAGAGCCTTCTTAGCTGAGGGATTCACAGATGACTGAGCTTTAAGCTTGGTCAGGGTTTTATTAACAGTAGTTTGTTCAAGGTGTTCCTTGGTCAAATGGTTAGCGGACCCACAAGTGGAGCACTTTGGTTTTATGTAACAATCCTTAGCGAGATTATTTTTAAAACCACAATGCTTACAAGGTCCAAACCAAGTGGTTTGTTTTCTTTTGAAAGACTTTGAACTCCCAGTTTATGATACAGATGAAGAGTTATCTGAAGGAACTTTGATTTGTTCTTTCAGACTCTTAACTTCATCCATTAGTGTCAGAAGAAATTGCTCAGCGGATAAGTCGGCCTTTTCTCAGGTTGAGAAACAGGGACAATGGGTGACTTGGTCTCGGTATTTTTCTTAATAGCATATATAGGTGACACTTTATCAGAGGTTGGTTTGGTAGATTTAGGGACAAATGTGTTAAGTGTCAGATCAGCCATGTTGAGTGTTAGGTCAGCCAGAGAAATAAGACTATTAGCGGGTGTAGCTCTTATCAGCTTGGGAAGAGGTTGAAGAGGTTCCTGAGTTTCACATTCAGACTCAGAGTTAGAGGTGATCTTAGGAATTGGCATAGATGGGGATTCATCAGCCTGACAATGTTGCTAAGTATTTTCTCAAAGAGCAGTTGGTCAAGGGTGACTTTACTACAAGTCTATTTTTCAATGACCTTTTTAAAGTCAGAGATCTCATCCTTTAGAGATTCATTTTCTAAATTGACTCTGATGACTTCATTTTGAACATAACGGTTAATGGACATAGTGTTTTTTAGGCTACAAAGTTCTGACTTATGCAAGGACAATTCTTGTTTAAGAAGATAAAATTTGTTAACCAAGTTTTTTCTATGATCCTCCACATAGTGAAGGTCAACATGAGTATAGTCTAAAACATGTTTCCTTTCATCACCTTCAGTCATTAATAAGAGTATGTGTACCTTTTTCATTGTGATTTCAACCCACTGACCAGATCTTGCAT
>BQNB010008390.1:0-83593 GCA_026074375.1 Tanacetum coccineum
TCCTTGATTTGGATTGAAACAGTTTTGATTATTTTGAATCGGAGGAAAACCAGGAGGTCGGATTTGATTTGAAACCATCGGAGGTCTAGAATTGGAATTTCCATGATTAAAATTGGCCGCAGCAGCTTGTGAAACGTACTCTTGAATGTTGTCTCGATAAACACTGCCATCGGTGGCTGGACAGTTTTTATAAGAATGAGAACCTCCACAAGTTACACAACTCTACTCGACCACTTTTACGGATGCGGGAGCTTGGGCTTTTTGTTTGTCGATAAGCATAGTCTTCATCAAATTCTTAAGTTCAGAGACTTCGGTTGTAAGAGCAGCACGGTCTGGTGAAATTTCCAGAGTAGATGAATTCGAACTCACTTTGGCAACAACTGCCTTGTTTCGTGAATTACGGACCTTGGATTTACTTTTGATAATTCTCAAGCATTCACGAGGCATTTTATCCAAAAAGTTTCCACCAGCAGTAGAATTCAATGAGTCTTAATCATTAGCATTCAAAGCATTGTAAAACGTATCCAATTGATGTAGTTTTGAAAATCCGTGATGTGGGCATGCTCGAAGAAGGTCATTAAATCGATCCTAAGCCTCATAAAACGATTCGTCAAATCTTTGTTGAAATCTCGTGATTTCATTACGAAGATTTGTCGTTTTTGAAGGAGGAAAGAATTGATTAATGAATTTTGAAACAAGATCATCCCATGTCAAAATCGATCGAGGAGGTTCTTTTTCTAGCCAAATCCGGGCTGAACCTTCAAGAGAAAATGGAAAAAAGCATAAGCTTTATTGACGTGCTCGGGACGTTCGGGAACCTCATTGTTGAAGTAATCTTATTGAAATAACGGATGTCAGCATGTGGATCCTCTTTATCATGTCCGAAAAACTGTTTGTTTTGAACAAGATTGATCAAACTATGCTTTAACTCAAAGTTAGCATTGATTTCGGGGATTACAATTGCATCCTCGTAACCCTCGGTGGGTTCTTGGAGCAATTGTACCATAGTCTGGTTATCAGCCATCGGAACTACGGGAGCTTGGATTTCAATTGGTCTTCAATATTAAATGGTTCAACAAAGCCGGTGGGGCTTGTTTTGAATGGTGAAGATTAAGAGATTGATAACGAGTGCGCATGCACATAATAAAAAGAAAATTTACACCTATTTTTTTTTTGTTCCTTTTTTGTTTATAAAATAATTCACAAATTATTTAATAACGGACAAACGAAATAAAGACAACTTAACCTGATAATCATCAAGCTTCTCGTAACTCTTTCGAAAAGAAAAACCACAAAGGAGCGGAGGAATAGGAAAGCGCGAAGCTATTAAAAACCTTTTTCCTTTAGGGTCGTAGTTCCAAGGAACAACCCGCCTTATACCTCTCTTTGAGTTTGTTTATCTTTTAAAAGGTGAATCGTACCTCGCAAGTGACACAAAAGGTAAGTTTTTGATTCTTTGGTTCGGGAACTTATTAATGGATAATACTTCAGTTGAAAGAATTATATGTTGGTGTTCTTTTACCAACTTGATTGATTTTTATTGATAATTAAAGACAATGTTTTTATCTTTTTGGGTTTTTTTTAAACGATAACTATACTAAAAAGAAAATGAAAATATTTTTGTACTTTTAGGGGTTTTTTTTTAAAGCAAATAACTTCAAGAATGAAGGATCTTCAAAAACTAAGTTTCAAATAGAACGGATAATCGACACACAGCCTCCCCAGCAGCGGCGCCAAAAACTGATTAGCCTCTTTAATCAATTCCTTTTTATATAAATAAATACATAATACTTATAAATATATAATAAGGATAATTATCAAGAAAATCAATGAAACCGAAATTAGTATAGAATTCCCGGGTCGTTTATCCCCAACGAGGCTGGACTTGAAAATCGGTACAGTCGAAAAGTTGGAATTTTAATGATATTAATGATCAAGAGGATTAGAAACCTAAATTATCTACTAATATGCAAAAATGATTAAGAAAAACCTAAAAATTATGAAATAAAACTAAAAAAACGAGAGCACGAGCCCCGAACAAGGGGTCAAAAACCTAAATTCTTAAAAATTAACCCTACAAATATTTTTTTACTTCTAATCTACTATATGTGACTAAAAATGAAGAATAAAAAAAGACTAATTTGAATCTCAAAACGGAGCTAAAACGAGCTCAAATTTAGAAAACAAAAAACCGGGATCGAAACCCGTTCTTTAAAAAGTAAAATTTTGCAAAACGAAGAATTACACATTTATTATTAATGCAGAAAAAAAAATAAAAAATTACCTACAATGATTTTCTATTTTTTCCTTAGTGAAGAGCCTGGATAAAAATAAAATTTGTCAACTAAATAATAGAAAAATATTTTTTTGTTTTTTCATTTTTAATTTAGTATAATAAAAAAACAGGTTTTAAAAGAAAAAATGATAATATAATATGCAACGATATAGAAAATTCTGAAAAAATTAGGAAAAATAGTTAAACTATAAGATCCTATGAAAAATCTAAAACTAAAAAACAGCTTATAAATAGCTCGTACAATGAAGCTAAAAGTGGCTGTGGGCTTAAAGGCTAAAATGGGCTTATATATTTAATAAAGCAAACCTCTACCGGATGAGCTATTGTAGCACAACACGTAACGTTGTTTTATAAAAGTGTATGGTTATTGGGGTTGAGGTCACAAGGGTAAGTTTTTCGAGTCTTGCTTACTCGGGGTCTCCCCTAATCCCAACACTTTTATTTCACATTTTTTTACAACTCTTTGAAAAAGCTAAAATTACGCAAGTTTAAAAAAGGAAAAAATTTTATATCTAACAAATAAGCATGTAATAGCTGAAAGAAAGAAGCAGTTAAGCTAAATTTACACTAAGTCCTAAGAAAATTCTTAACTGTTTGGCTATTTAAGGCAAATAAGCAAATGAAAACTTAATATAAGCTAAGACATACAATAAGCACTCTCTAATAAGCACTTAAGAACAAAAATTAGAAACTAAAATAAGCTAGAATGGCAAATAAGCTAAAAAACTACTAAACACTTAAAGTTTACTCTAAAAAGGCAAATGAGCTCAAATAAGCTCTACACAAAAGTAAATAAGCTAAATTTAGATAAAGACTAACCTAATAAGCTAAATGGAACACAAAATAAGAAAATTCAACAAGCAAATAAGCTAAATTAAGCAAGAGAAACTTGGCAGTACTAACTTAGAGTTAGTACTGCTAGCTTTAAGTTAGTATTGTTGAGCAAAAATCCAAAAGGGACTTTTCTAGCTTAAAAATAAGCTATCAAACAGATCCTTATGGACTTCTAACCTTAAAACAGATTAAGCTTATACTTAAAAGAACAAATATCAGCAATCAAAAAGCATTTTGAATTTCACAATAAGCCACAATAAGCAGATGAAAAAGCATTTTCTTCATTTTTCAACATTGGGGGGGGGGGGGGGTCTTAAACGTAAAAAAATAGCGAATTTTTGACAAAAGGTTATAAAACTAATTAGCACACTATTGGACACTTATACTACTTAATTTAGACACCTAAACATGTATGAAAGACACAAAAATAAGTAGCTAAACCAAGCTTAAGCTAATAAGCTATATAAAACTGTTTTGATTCCAACAGTTTTATACCACTTATAGAAAAAGCTTAAAATCAAACATTTAAACAAAAAAACTTGTAAAACAGCTTATTAAGACTTAAAAATCCCTTGACAAAGTTGGCCAAATGACCCAAACTATTTTTAACCAATATGACCCGTTTTGTACCCTTAACCCAAACACTCCCTTAATTCTTGAAATCAATTTTTTAGACTGTTTTTAAAGAAGAATAGAAGTTTGTTTAAAATCGCAACAAATAATACATTTAAGTTAAAATAAGCAAACTTAGAACAAAGAGAAGCACTAATTTAATCAAATAAGCAATAAGCATTATGAGCACATAAATGACAATTATGAGCAAAAACTTAAACAAAGAACATTAAAGCATTATCAAAGAACAAATAAGCACAACAAAGCATAAATAAGCAGAAAGAACAGCAAAATAAGCAGTAATAAGCAGTTGCTACAGTAAATAAGCAAAAATGTAAATAAGGACTTACAATACCCTTTGCTCAAAACAAGGGTGATAAAAAGATTCTACAAGCTCTAGCTTGTATAAAACAAGCTAGTGAGAGTCCATAAGCCCATCCTTTTGGCTTATCATTCCAAATAATAAGCTGAGTCATTGTACGGTAATTTCTTTCTTTTAAGATTTTCTTTAACTGATAATATTCTAAGTAAAAAAAGCAGGTTATAAAGATACTTCAATACGGAGCCCTATATTAGCTTCTGAAGACATAAGTGTAACACTTTGAAGTGAAAAAGAATTTATAAAACATTAAGAAAAAATTCATTAACTTGAAAAATTTACAAGGAAATTAAGAACTAAATTTAGCTTGAAACAGCGTAGGATGAAAAGTAAGTAAAAAAAAAACATAGAATAGCTACAATGGCTTACAAGACATCCTATTATACAAAAACCCACTAAGCGTGACTCGCCCCTCTTCAATCTTTTGTCTTCTTCCAGTTGTGTTTCTTTGCTGAGACAGAAACACAAGTGTGTTTGTTTAAGTGAAACCCTAAGCTTATCTTAGCCATCAAATTGTCTTTGTCCCCAAGTTCTTTCATCATACCCGTTGATGTATTTGTCCCGCATTTTCCGTGTCCAATCAGCATTTTGTGGGAGTGCCAATGTGTCCTTGTTGTTTGTAGGTGTGGGGGTGAGTAGGGAAGTTGATATTTTTGGCTTGGGGTGCACAATTGTAAGGTTAGGGGAACAGGAAGCGTGATAGAAGAGTTTGTGGATGGCGGAAAATTTGTTATGTATACCAGCGTGAAGTTTGGGGTAAAGGCCAAACTTGGTCCCCTGAATGAGTAATTATATTACACGTGAAGTACTTGTGGTGGATTTCAACTTTGGGGGATGGCAAAATGCCCCCTCAATGAGAATATTGAGTTTTGGCAAAGTTAGTCCATGTGGTGATTTATAAGTTTTGGGGTTAGCCTGAATTAAACCCCCAATAGGTTTATAAGTGGTTATATCATGCATTGCCCTTATTGTATATATAACTTTAGAGGGTTTGGCAGAAATGGCCCCCTAAAGTAAATATGGCATCTTTACAAACTTCATCCTTTAGCTTTTTATCCTTGTATAAACATTTTAGGATTAGCAAATTTGGTCCCTAAAGTTGATATTTTTCTTTACTTGATGACTTCTTGGCTTTGACCTTGTCGGATTGACTTTGCATTGATTTGACTATGGCTTTACCACGCTTTTTCCATCCGTGCTCCGGTTTGTTCCGTGTTTTGCATTATTTTTTGTCCGTTTGTCCGGATATTCCGTTTACTGCACAAAACAATGAAAACATACAAATACAATGTATTGTAGTATTTTTTATGGTCATTTTAAGTCCGATTTTAAAAGGAGAAAGGTATGTGAAATTAAACGCATACCAATGATGTTTCCGACTGCTCTGAATGATCGGCCTCAAGGAATTAGATGCGTATCGTGCGTTAGACTTTTTTTTTGGAGCCAACGTACAAAGCAAATGCAAGAGCATATGATTCCAGGCAATTGACAAACAATTAAAGATAAGGAGGATCAGCGGAGCTTTGGAGAGATTTGTTGGTGGAAGACCATACGGGGGTGACTTACGGTTGCTTCAAAGGACCATATGATTTATCATAAGTTGTTCTCATCTTATAAGGTCAATCCTCGTAGATACTTTGATCTTGTGAATATGTTAATAACTAGTGTAGATTTTTTGGTGAAAAATAAGATGTGCTCGAGTACAAATTGGATCATGAACTTTATAAAATGTAAGACAAGTATATAATAAGTATTGGATAACTTGTGGTATTTATTAAGTTGAAAAGTATAGAAAACAAGTTATAAAAATGAGCACACCTAAAGATTTCAAAAGGGGCTGTTGGATTTCGTATTTTAGACAGTAGGTTTAACACCTTAGAAAGATAGTACACCTCATGACGATTCCAAAATGATAAGAAACTCGAAAAACCGATTTATAACGAAAAAGATACGACGATTTCAAGTTTACGTTAAATATATACTTTTATAAAACTATTTTTATAAAAGTTACTATTCACCACAGAAACTTATACTTTTAAAACATCAATAAATCGATAAAACTTTTAAATACGAAGACGTGCTCGAAAGAATCGCTAAAAACGGAGTTAAAACGAATAAGTTACGACATTTACGAGATTTACGATAACTAAATCTATAAAAATAAATATATAACTGTTATGAACAGTAAAATCACTATTCATCAGAAAAACTCAAATTTTGAAAATGTTATATTTTGATAACTCGTCTTAATACGAAGGCGTGGACGTAAGAAACGAAAGAAACGGACTTAAAACGAGAAAGTTACGCCAGTTTTACTAAAGTATACTTATAAACGTTTTTACTTTATAAATATGATTTCACTAAAACGATTAGATGGTGATGTAGCTATATAGAATTATATGTGGTATTAGTTAATCAAAGTACTATATTACTAGGGAGTTTCATAATGAGGCCTCTTCGGGGTGGCGTATCGACGAGTTGTTGGATTTACGATTTAAAGTGTCCTAGCTCCTCATACGTCACTACATGACCTCTTAATTATGATAGCCCGAACGATAGTATGATGAGCTATACGACCTATAAATAATCAAAGTGTTTAGTACTTATACGACCTATATTGGATTAGGTTGCCTTCGGATTCCTTCGTGACGCATTTTTCTATTGTGAATACTTGTTGATTACCATTCACTCGAGGTGAGTTCATAGCCCCCTTTTTACTACGTGATTGTTTTACAAAATCTACGGGGTGAATTACATTGCTTGTTTTACTATTGGACACAAGTGTTTTTCTAAGTGTTTTCAAAGTGTTTACAAAGTGTATGCTATCCAGATTACTGCCTGAATATTATTGCTAAGTTACCTTATTGCCGTGAAGTCCCTATTTATCATGAACCGTTAATTGCTATTGTAGTAAGCGCGAGTGTTGTGGATAGATCTATCGGGACTGACAATCCCCACCTTACTTGGGTCACTAGTTTGATCGGGTGCATTTAACATTGAGAGGTGTTAGGTTGTTGGCAAGCATCCTATATTCTGATTGGGGCACAAATCTAGTTAAGGCTTCGGGGTCATGAGCTTAGTGCAATAATAAACGTTTTGGACTACTGAATGTGTTTCAGAGTCTACTATTACTTCGATCTTGTGGTCCACCCTTTTTACCGATAAACCTATGATTTCACTCAACCTTTGTGTTGACTTTTAGCATGTAATTTCAGGTCCTAGGGTATGAAGATTGGAGGGGAGCCGTGGCGGATATCAATGAAGACGGATTCTGTGTTTTATCTAAAGTCTATGCAACTTTTATTATCTTTAAAAACTTAAGTCATCTTTTGGTATTATGAAGCTTTTGGTATAATTAAAAATGTATGTGAAATGTTTATGACTTATAAAACATATGGGACCTAATGTATGAACTCTGATATTTTGCTATGGCATCGAATGAAATCTTATCTTAAAACGTCCATTTAAGGTCGTTTCCTATATCTTGATTGTTGTACTTTGACATAGCACCCCAATGTTACCATTCCGCTGCTACCTGACTTTGGGGGTGTTACAATTAAAGCTTTTCAAGTCAACAAATCAAGAAAGGTATGAGCATGTCGGTCCAGAAGTCACAAGTTACACAAGATGGCAAGATTCATAAAGATACGACGGGATTACGCTTGGTTGATGATCTCAAGATGTTCAAGATCACAATGTCAAATACAAGTTCAAGGAACAAGCTCAATCCAGAAATCAATGATCACTACAACATATTCACAAGAGAAAGTCAAGAGTACGAGCTAAAGACTAAAGATGAAGCATAGTATGCTAGGTTTAAAGTTTTGTAAATTGGAGTGACCTCCCTTAGGGGGAGATTGTTGGAAACACAAAAAGTGTCAGTCACTTCCAAGTTGTAATAGTCTTAGCTCGTAGTTTATATAATGATTAGTTTAGTAATCTAGTTCGGCCCAAGACCCATGGGAAGCCCATCATAGCCCATGGGCTGGCCTATTGGACATATATATTCACCTCTCCATGTCTTGGAGAGGTGGTTGTTGGTTGTTTCATTTTCCATATTTCCACTTAGTAATACAATTCATCCATTCAATCACTTTCTCTCCCTAAACATCACAACCCACATCTCTCGCTCTCTTGTTCTTGGTAGATTATTAGATTACATGTTTCTTCACCTCGTGCTTCATTGACCTAAGAAAACATGCTTTAAAACGTCAACATAAAGTTGGTGAATTCACAGGTTTATGAAAAATGTAATGTAGGACCGCAAGATTTTTCCTGTGATAATGCAACAGATGCAAACATCACAAAATATAATTACGTTTCCCTAAGCTCATGACACTGAAGCTCGACATGTATGAATTGCAATATAAATTGCCAACATTGCCCGTGATGATGTTCTAACCCGCAACATCCTAAAACCGACATGGTATACGTCCGTTGTCCGGTAAACCAGCACAGTGAGCGCTACTCACCCGAATAGGGATGTCAATCCCAAATATAACTATTTATAACATTCGCGCTCACCCAAAGTAATTGACAGTTCATGATAATGGGCTCAGAGGGTTATCGCTACTTAGGCAAACACGTAATCATGAAAAAATGTACACTTGTGTCCAATCGTTAAACAATGCATGTTTCTCACTCCAAAAGTTGTAAATCATTGATATAGTAAAACATGGGGCTATGAACTCACCTCGGTAAAGGAAGTGAATGAAATAAATCAAGTGAGTGAATCAACAAGCGAAATCTGAGTGCAACCTAATTAAATATAGGTCGTATAAGTACCATATACTTTGAAAGACTAATACCACATATAATTCTATATAGTTATATCACCCTCTAAAAGTGTTTGTTTAATTTATAAAATTAAAGAATTTAATTTGTACTTGTAAAATAAATGTTCATGTATTCGTGTTTGTAAAAGTGGTATACTTGTCCAACAATTCGTTATGGTGCAACTTACATCATCATGGACCGTGTCCTCAAAAGTGTCAGAGATGCCAAAGATTAGGTCACCTGGAGAAGGATTGTAGAGTTAGGCTTCAGGGGGCAGGTAATGACTTCCTGCAAAATTGTGACATTGTTTCGGTGTGTGGAGAGAGAAATGACATTTCAAGGATAAGTGTCACGAAGCAGGGAACCAACTGAAGAAATGATGGAGCTTGTGGGAAGAGCTTACGTGGTGGTTGAAAATCCACTGCAGAATCCCGAATGTGGTCACGAGTACGCTTTCTTCTTAAGTGATAACTAACGCTTGTATTCTCTTTGACTCCTGGTGCTGAGAGAAGAGGTTTTTGTATCTTCTGCGTTTACGCATTTATTAATGTTGCCCCTGCCTCTATAAACACTAGCTATGAGTAGAGTTGCAGTGGAAAAAGTCCCTTTTAGCAACAATACATTTTACGTAGTTGCACATTAGTTTTGGTAAAATCACGTTGTTCAAAAGAATAAGACTTGTTGCCAACACGGACTTGGAAGTTTTTGATTTAATCATTGGAATGGATTGGTTGGCATATCACCGAGCTGCTAAATCGGATTGTTATGAGAAGGATTGTCGTTTCCTCTTCCGAATGGCGTGGATTCTTGAAGTTCAAGGATTTGAGAAGCCGGGAAAAAAGACCCTTGGGATCACTTGCATGTATCAAGGCTGATAAGAAAAAAAGCTTGATGACATACGTGTTGTCTGAGACTTCCTGAGGTATTTCCAGTCGATTCTGTTAGGTTTAACTCTTTGCGAGAGATAGAATTTCACATTGATCTGATTCTCCAAGGCGCTCGCCAGTGTAGATCTTCCTTACCGGTTAGCCCCTTCAGAAAATGTTAGAATTATCGAAACCAGCTTAAAGAACTTCAAGAGAAGGGTTTTATTCAACCAAGTCACTCACCATGGGGAGAACCCGGTGTCTCTTTGTCAAGAAGAAGACGGTTCAAATGGGGGGGACGGGGCCTTAGAATGTGTATTGACTACAGGGAACCCCATAAAAGTTTGGACTATAAAGAACCGGTTACCCTTCTCCCCAGAATTGATGACTTGTTTGGACCAATTACAAGGTGCGTGCTATTTCTCGCAGATAGATCTTCGCTCTGATCATCATCAGTTGAGTGTCCGAGAGGAAGATATAACGATAGACCGCGTTTATTGAAACCCGATTATGTGCACTGTTTGAGTCACAAGTCATCGCCATTGGACTGACTAACCGCGCAGCAAATAGTTTATGGACTTAATGAAAACCGCGTCTTGCCAAGCAAGTATTTGACAAATTTGTAATTGTGTAATTGACGACATCTATGAATCTAAGTCAAAGTCATAAGAAGAACATGAGTCCACCTGGATGGATTTTTGACTTTATCTCCAGAAGGAGAAAGAAGTTGTAACGACCAAATTTTCAAAGTGCGGAATTTTGGTTACAAGACGTTACAGTTTCCTAGGTACATGTGGTCAACCGTTAAACGGTATCCACGTGGAGCCTAGCAAGTTCTGAGTCAGTACATGTAGAAGATTGGATGAGAAACCTGATCGTCACTGTTATCCGGTTCTTTTCTAGGATTGGAGGGTTACTTCCCGAAGGTTTATTGAGAATTTATCCAAGATCGCAAAGACCCCTCACCCTTGTTGACTCAAAAGAATAAGCAGTATGTGTGGGGACGAATAAGCAAAGATGAAGCTTTATAAATTCTGAAGAGAAACTTATGCAATGCTCCTTGTGTTAGCACTCCTCGATGGACCTTAATGACTTTGTGGTCTATGTGATGCATCAAAAAAGTTTTGGGATTTTGATCTGTGTGATGCACGAGGAAAGGTGTTAGAATATGCGTCGTGGACAGGTGAAAAGAAGCATCGAGAAAAATTTTTACAACCCACTCAGACCTGGGAACTTGGGGGCGGTTGGTGTTCGCTCTTAAAATCTGGGAGTACTATTATCTTTTGGGACGAAATGTGTTATATTACACTTGACCCCTAGAGTCTTAGTACTATATTTGACCCATATGGATTTAAATATGCGCCTAAGGCGGTGGTAATCGAGCTACTCTGTGCACTCAACGAGTTTGTGGAACAAATATAAATTCCCCCCAAAAAAAATTACCACCCATGCAAGGCTGAACGTTCGGTCGGCAGATTGCCTTGAGCTAGGGAAGAAAGACTCAAGCCAAGACGAGTACGTGCTCCTATGAGTATTACTATTCATTCTAGAATTAAGGACTAAGATTTGGGAAGCTCACAGAGCGAAAGCTTCCAAGGATCTCTAAGCCCCAATGAGTGCTAAGAGGATTTAGAAACGCCTCTTTTTGAGCAACGAGATGATGGTGAAATTTACTTCGTATTGATCGTATATGGATTCCTGATAGTTGGTGGTTGTAAGGTAAATTGAATTCATGGATGAAGCTCCTAATTCTTAGATATTCAGTACATCCGGGTGCGGATAAGATGTACTATGATATGAGAGGAGATTGTATTGGTGGTCCTATGTATGAAGAGAGGCATTGCCTGAGTACTGTTAGCAAGCAGAGGTCTTACGTGCTGACTAGATTAAAGCCCAAACATTAGAAACCCTCAGGATTTCTTTAACAACCAGAAAATTCCTAAGTGGAATATGGGGAAAAAGATAACGATGGTCTTTTGTCACAACAGTTGCCTAAAAGTAGCACGTGGGCATGATACGATTTGGGATCGTTGTTGAATGAGATTGATCATGTTGGCTTCACTTCTTACCTATTCGTAAGACTACAAGACGGAGATTTTAGCAAAGATTTATTCCATGAGATTGTTAGCGAGGACATGGTGTGACGGTTATCAATCATTTCAGACAGTGATGGTCAATTCACGTCACACTTATGGCTCTCAAGCTTTCAGGAAGCGTTTGGTACGAGAGTCCTAGGACATGTGTACGGCTTACCACCCTCAGACCGACGGTCAGAGTGAGCGTACTATTCAAATCGCTTATTGATGATATGCTTCGAGCATTGTGTTATGGATTTTGGTGGCAGTTGGATACTCATCTTCCATTTTGATTGAGTTGTCCTATAATAACAAGTTACCACACAAGCGTTATGTGTGCACCTTCGAGGGCTCTGTAGGGGCGGAATATGTAGATCCCCAGTGTTTGATATGGATGAAGTTGGAAAAAGTTCAGCTTGTTGGACAGAGGATTGTGCAAGAACGACTGAAAAGATTGTTCTCAAATCAAGGAAAGATTAGAAAGATGGCTATGGAGTCGCCAGAAATGCTATGCTGATAAGAGGGTAACATCTTGAATTCCAAGTTGGAGGACCGATGTTGTTACTTAAGGTATCTCATGGAAGGGAGTGGTACGATTTGGTAAGGAAAGGAAAAGCTATTTAGCACCACGATATGTGGGTACCATTAGAAATCGTGGTTGTGAGTGTGTTAGACCAGTGCTTATCGATGAAGTTACTGCCCAGGAGCTAAGCTGTTGTCTCACGTCACGGTTTCATGTGTCAAACCTCAAGAAATGTTTAGCTGAGCCAGTGTTCAAGTACTTTGGAAAAATGAGATCGAGCTTTAATGAAAATCTGGAGTTGTAGAAGAGCCTATTGTGATCATAGAGCGGGATGTGAGAAGCTAAAAGCGAAAGGAAGATCCCATTGGTCAAAGTTCGTGTTGGACTCTCGGCAGGAGCTGAGTATATGCATGGGAACGTGGAAGAAAAACCAATTCAAATAGAAAGTATCCGCATCTTTTCTCTGAACCCGGTACCTTCGTAAATGTCGCAATAACTGAGCCTTGAGGTACAAGGCTCATTTAACAGGGTTAGGACTTGTAACAATCCATAATTTTTGATCAAGAACAATGCTATTTAAAGTTCACTATTTTTTTTTCTTCGTACCGTTCTCGCTTTTAATTTTAATCGTCGTTAAATCGCGTAAAACTATAAAAAAATCAACAATCATCGTAAACGGACGCAAAACAAATATTATTTACGTAAGCAAGGGTTAATTATTATTTTGAGAATAATTATTACCATTACAAAGTTATTTTTATCGGATACGTAAAAGGTTTTGTTTCGGATAAATGACATTAGGTATTCCCGGAAAAAACAAACAAACCCTGTCTCTAAATTAACGTACGCTTCAAACTAATACGCTAGGTTTTTATTACAATTTGATCAAAGTTTATAAAATTTTAGGCATGTGATATGTTTGTGTATATATTATATATATTATATCATATATTTCCAATTATATATATATATATATATTATATATATATACTATATATATTATATTATATATATATATATTATATAGATATTATATATATTTATTCACATCCAATATATATATAATAGTCTACAAAGTGATTAAAAATTACAAACATTTTACAAAGTTAACTTTTTAAAATAAAACACTACTACCCTTTACATTTAATCACTTACACTTTCTTTATTAAAATACACAAGTAACATATTAACTACCCAAAAGAAAATATATACAAGAAACTAATCATGACATCATGGGAATGTTCCTATTAGGGGAACCATAAACACATAACATTTAGCCATTAGTTCCTTGTTTCCCTTCCCTTGTTCCCTTGAATTCCTACGGCAAAGAACCCCCCCCCTTTGAATTCTTGGTCAAACTAAGCAACTAGTAATATCTCCTAACTCTTCCTATAAATACACATGCATATGTGAAATTTACATACACTCTTTTACTTAACAAAAATCCATTTCCTTTCTCTTTTGCTCTCCAAACCCCACGGCTCAATAAGCACTCCTAAACAAATCATACAAAATTTTTCTACAATCCATACAAGCCTATACACATCAATCCTAAGGCACACTAAAGTGTTTACAAGCCTTGGATCATCATTTACAAGAATTAAGGAAGAAAAGGAAGGATTAGGGTTTCAAACCTAATCTAGGGTTTATAAGCTTGTAAGCTTTGGTTTTGAGTCTAAACACGGGTTTAGCACTTATTTCTCATCTCATACATCATCCCTAAGGTCTTCCTAATTCCTTTATACTTTTTATTATCATTATTTTATGTGTAATATGTTAATTATGGCTAAATCACCACTTAGGACTTTTTAATATGTAAAATGAGTTATCACTTATGTTTATGAATTTATGCACTTTTTCTTATGTCATATTGTCATATATATCATGGAAAAAATGGATGTAAAAGTATGTTAACATATGGTTTAAGTATAAACATGTTTAGGTATAAATTAGGGTTTTATAAGGTTACTTAATTTTCACAAGTGAAAGTAATGGAAACTAATTTGTTAAACTTGTTACAATGACTTTATAAGGACTATGGATGAACTTGGACTTTATTATAAGTATCACATATGTTAAAAATAGTTATTAGGGTTTCCTTAATAAACTACTAAATTAAATAATACATAAAACAAGGTTTTTATAAAGATATACACATGGATACTTAAGGGCTGTTTTAAATTCGTGTTTCATACAGTGAGTTTGACATTATATAAAAATAATACGTCTCGTGACGATTCCAAAATGATAAGAAACTCGAAAAACCGATTTATAACGAAAAAGATACGTTAATTACGAGTTTACGACTATAAATACTTTTATAAAACTATTTTTATAAAAGTTACTATTCATTACAGAAACTTGCATTTTTAAAACATCTAATATATGATATAACTTTTAATTACGAGATCGTACTCGAAAGAATCGATAAAAACGGAACTATAACGAATAAACTACGACGTTTACGATAATTAAAGTTTATAAAAGTAATTAAATAAACTATGAACAGTAAAAAGTACTATTCATCAGTGGACTTATCTTTATAAAATATAATACATCTTTCAATAACAAAGACGTACTCGAAGGAATCACTAAAATCGGCATTAAAACGGATAAGTTATTACGATTACGAGTTTACGCTAATTAAAACCCTAAAACGAGTAAACTAGCCGTTGTGAACAGTAAAAACACTATTCATCGCAGAATATCAAAAAATTGAAAATGTAATATCTTGATCACTCGTCTTACTACGAAGACGTGGGCGTAAGAAACGCGAGCATCTGACTTAAAATGATAAAACTAAGTCATTTTTACAAAGAGTATATTTATAAACGTTTTCACTTTATAAATATTATTTTACTAAAACGATTAGTCGGTGATTATGCTATATAGAATATTGAGTGGTTATCAAAGTGCTATAATACTAGGGAGTTTCATAATGAGGCCTCTTCGAATGGCGTATCGACGAGTTGTTGGATTTACGATTTAAAGTGTCCTAACTCCTCGTACGTCATGTCATGACCTCTTTAATTATGATAGCCTGAACGATAGTACGATGTAACAACTATAAGATTATATTCAATGTTATTAATTAAAGTACTCGGTACTTATACGTTATTAATTAAAGTACTCGGTACTTATACGACCTTAATTTAAATAGGTTGCATCTAAACGTTTTGCGTGACGTTTTATCTGTGTTATTTGGACTATCAGTACTCAAGGTGAGTTCATAGCCCCACTTTTTATAGTTTTACTGATTTACTATTATTTGGGGTGAAAACATGCTTTGTTTTATAAATTGGACGCAAGTGTTTTAAAATATATTGATTATGTGTTTGCCTAAGTAGCGATAACCCTCCTGAGCCTATTATCATGAACTGTCAATTGCATAGATGTAGTTGTTAATTACATTATGTGAGCGCGAATGTTATAAATAGATCTATTGGGATTAACCTCCCCGTTTGGGTGATTAGCTATCACCGGGAACGAACGTTGACCATGTCGGACTTGGATGTTGCGGGTTACAACATCTGTACGGGCAAAAATAATGCTAAAATAGCATATATAGGTTGAGCCGCCAGTGTCATGAGATTAGGGCAACAGTAATCTGGTTTTGTGATGGTTGGCATATGTTGTAAACATCTCGGGATAGGTTTGGCGGTCTTCATAATTTAAATACTTAAACCTTTGAATTCACAAACATTTTTGTTTGACGTTTTTAAAGCAATGTTTTCAGTGTGGTCATATAGGGACATGAGGGTGCCAGGATGCATTTGGATTTACTTTTGGATTGCACACTTAAAGATTTATGTGCATCATATTTTGGGAAATGTATTGTTGTCTTTTGTAATATTAAACAAGGAACAAGTAAAGCTTTATGCTTTTGTATTATGTCTTATAATTAAATCCAATGTATCAATTTAAACGACTTTTTGTGTCGTTCTTATATATATCTTGTGTTGTTGATCTTGAAGTAACACGCCCCGGATCCTTATTCCGCTGCGACCCATTTTAGGGGTGTTACAGTACACTTCAGTCATTAGCTTCATGAGCTCTCTTTATGACATGGAAAATGCAGCCTCAGTCCCAATAGTCCTCTTGTATGAGTTCTACCAAGTTAGTGCACTATTTAACAGTGTGCAAGATAGTAGCAAACTTCGAACTTGGAGATCTTTCTCTGGGCAGTTGCTGATATGGAACACTGTTTCCATCTTCTTAAACCACCTTATCAACCTGACAACTCCTTCCGTTCCCTTAAAGTTGAGTGGTTGACACTTCATGAAGTCCTGATATGTGCATTCTCTAGCAACAGGTCTATCACTTACCATTATCAGTTGGATTTCCCATTTCAACCATTTCCATTCGCACCATTTTATTATCATCACATCTCCATTACCACCATCACTGAGTTATGATTTGATTCTCAGCCTCAAGAGCATTGGCGGCACGGGTCGCCTCATGAGCAGCCAACTTTTCTTCCACACGTCGGTTAATGAGTTCTTCGATTGCTTCAGGGGTCATACCGAAGCAAGTGATAGTCATTATTCTATGTCACAAGACATAACGCACGATGAGATTCCATACGAGTATATTAGCATTATAAAATGGTAATAGGGTTTATATAGGAAAAATACTCAATCTGAAGTGTTTTGTGCTCGCAGAAGATAATGTAAATAACAATATCAGATAAATACGCATATAGAGATCTCAAAACAAGCTTTGTGTCATTTAATGATTAAAAAGCCATAATATGCGGTTGTAACAATCCATCCTAAAATAGGTGGTATCAATATTATAATGATGATATATTATTTATATTATTAATTATTTATAAGTTTGTGATATATTGATGTGTGTTATGTATAAATTATTTTTATTTTTATTATCATATCATTGTTGATATGTATGAATTATATTGATATTTTTTTATAACATTCATATACATGTTAAATAATATTTGTAAATAGTTCAAATTTATTGATGTGTTGATACAGTTTTTTATTTTTATTGTAATTTAATGATTGATATGATTGTTTGAAAGAATAATGATTGATGAAAAACTATTGCATTTTTTTTATTATGATTTATATCTATCAATTATATTAAATCATTTTTAATTGAATTTATGTAATTTTATTTTTTTTTTTAAAAATTTTAATAAATTATATTATAATAACATATGTTAATATTACATGTTATATTAATAATATTTTATAATGTTTGTTAATTTCATTTTTGACATTTCGTGATTGTTTAATTGTATTTATGTCTTATGTTCCATAATAAAATTTAATATTATCAATTAAAATATGTGATTTGTTTGTTGTGATTGTTAGGATATTTTAACACACATTATTTTTATGCTTGATTTTCACTGTAATTATTATTGAAAGTTATTTGATTTTTATTTATGAACAATTAATATTAATCTCATGAATGATGTAACAATATTTGTTTCATATTATATGAAATTATTATGATTCTTAAACATATGAATTGGAAATTTGGTTATATTTAAATATTATTCATTGATTATATGATTTTTAATTAAATGATTGGTTAAATTAAATTCAATTTCATTATTTTCTTGTATTTCCACTTGTTAATTATTACATATGATCATGTGTTACTATGTTAATTTTTTATATTATATATGATGTTTAATAATGATGAAATTTTATTATAACAATGATACTCTGTTACATTGATAACAAATTAAAATATTAATAATCTTAACATTTACTATTAATTTGAATGCAACTTGATTATTTATGTTGCATTTTCAATATTATAATTTTAAATATGTGATGTAAATTTTTATTATATTCTCTTAATATCATAATATAACAATCTAATATTTGATTGAATAATATTCAATTATTTAATTTTTGAAATTGATTGATATTGAACATCCATAACATTATTTTTGACATCATAAATATAACACATTGACATTTAAGTTGAATTATTGAATGTGTTTTTTTTCTTTTTTTTTTTTATTGAGATTATGTATGCAGATTGTTAATGATATAATAAAATGGTTCTTACATGGTATTTTTTTTTTCATCATATTAACTTCTTTATTCTACATTAATGATAATATATTTTTTATATCATATAATAAATTGCATCAAATTCATAATGTTGTTTGAATAATAAAAATATATTACAATACACTTTTGGTATGGCATTTTTCCAATAATTTTGTTGCTGATGTAATTGTTAATTATATATTAATTTGTTTATGGTTAAATCATGTTATATTTATGACATATTTGCACATGTTTCCATTTTTGTTATATATTGAAATTACTTTTTTGGTTTTTTAAGAAATTTATAATAATCTTTTTTTGTATAATTTTTTATTGATTTTTTACAATATAATTATGTATTTTGATTTTGTTGTGATATGATTGAAAATATTTTATATATATATGTGATTTTTAATTTAATTTTAAATATTATTATTTATGTTACATGATTTTACGAATTATTTCTATGCCAAAACATCTAGATCTAACTATCTGTCCTAAATGTTTCATACATGATCATAGGTACTACTAGTTCTAGGGCGAAAAACCCAAATGTCTCTCAACATATGACTCCAACCTCCTAAGTCTCCTCTGAGTATCATCACGATCCCTACGAACCTGATGAAACTCCTCCTGTGAAAGTGCCATATACCAACGAATACTGTCAATCCGATCTCTCTCTCTACTCAACATAGCTTGAACCTGTAGGTACTCCAGTCTCAAACTCCTAATCCTTTCAACCAAACTAGCTCGCTCTCTACTAGCTAGCATCTGACTAGTCTCCAACTGTCTCTGAGTGGTCTCAATCTCAGTAATCCTATCAATATAAACCTCTAACATATAGTGAACTATTTCATGGATTAGGTTATCCTCATGGATCAGGGTATACCTCCTCTAGAAGACTTAGAACTATCACTAATAACCAATGGATCTACAATGATCTTTCTCGTGTCTATCGCACTAGCCTCTACCTCAAACTCCTCATCCTCCTCCCTAACATTACTAGCAGTAATCTCAAATCCCATACCTACACCATCCTCAGGGTGAGCTACAACTCCCTCACTAATACCTATATCTGTAACAACCTCTGCATCAGCAATATCACATAAATATATGATCATCTCCACTTTCCCTCGCGGTGTGTATAAATTCTCTGAACCTCTTGCGAGGTGGTAAAAGATCAATAGGAGTAGGGGCTATCGACCTCGTAACATAAGTAGGTGATGGTACCGAAGCAGTAAGGAACCTACATCTCTTGCGAGATGGCCTAGAAGAAGGTAAAGATGAATCCAATGACCTCTCAGAAAATGAACCTAAGGATGACTCTGATGCATTCGGTGGGTAAGGGGTAGACAATTAGTATGTCAGTCCTTAGACATCTAAAAGCCGCACTATGTCGTAGGAGTCCTAGCAATGTGATGTTGAAAGGATCTCATGTAGTGTAGAGATTCAACATCGGTGGGGGTTTTTGGTGGTCTGGTGGATGTTATCTGGATAAGAATTGATCTAATAAGCGTGCACTAGAGAAGATAAGTCAGGTGAAAGAATGACGACTCCGTGAATGATGAGATACAACATCTCCATGTAAGTCTATGAGTAGAAATGGGTCTAACTCTCTACCTCGCAGTCAACAACTTATGCGGCCCGTTAGGATGGGTGCGATAAGGTCAACAGAAAGGGATAGCCTCACCATGGTCGGCATTAGTCGCCATGTAACATCAAACTGAATCCCGGGTAGTGGAATACAACAGTTGTAAGGGGGAGACTTGATAATGGTGCAAGAGTATCTTGTGATGACGTTAGGGGTCTTTGCTTTAGCAGGCTCGGACTCACCGTCCGCCTCCGTGTTATCAGAACACAAAAAGGGTGAAACCAATGGTAAATCTGGTGCAGGAGGTAAAGAATCCTCCGATGGATCAGAATCAAAAGAAGGTGA
Organism: Tanacetum coccineum; assembly: GCA_026074375.1. NCBI lineage: Eukaryota > Viridiplantae > Streptophyta > Magnoliopsida > Asterales > Asteraceae > Tanacetum > Tanacetum coccineum. The sequence goes on from BQNB010008390.1 coordinate 20,330, forward strand.
ATAATCCACTAAATCAAGTACCTCGGAAGGTGAGACGAATGAAATTGTCCCCTCCTCCGGTGTAACTATAGGGTCAGCTGGAACAACAGGAACCTCAGAGGATAATAGCAGTAATAACACCAATTGAATCTAGTCGTGGCATGTGAACCCATACTTTCACAGACGTATCAAACGAATATAGAAATAAAAGGAGCTAGCCATGGACTGCACAAGCACAAGTTTATATAAATCCTCTTTATATAAAATCATGCACGTGCAAGCAAAGCCAAGAAATAAGTATGATGCGAAAATATGAAATGGAAAAACGATGAATAAAGTAATTATGGCAATATGATATATATAATCAATACTTATATATATTAAATGCTAATATCTATAAGATATATATAGTAAGCAAATAAGCACGTAGGATCACATTCTGCTAATAGACCAGTCTAGATATATACCTGGTTATCTATAACCTTGGCTCTGAATTCAATTCTGTCACACCCCCAATTGGGCCTGGTCGGTAAACACATGTCGGGGCTGGTGACATCATAATATACATAACACAAATTACAAAAGGAACGATCTACAGGGTTCGTTTAAAAATACAACATCGTTGCATTTATTAAAATAGTAAAAGTTTGAAATTAAGTTTAAAGATAATATGCGGGAAAGGAATAAAAAGTTTTAGAATTGACACGATGTTTAAAACAGTAGATATAGGTTTCTTGAAATTCGCGCAATGGCATAGTGACACATATAGCAAGCAAAGACTTCCACAACTAAGCACCTGGAGAAATATTGCTAACACGAGTCAACATAAAGTTGAGGAATTTATAGGTTTGAAGTTTAGTATTCAAATGTGGACCACAAGTTCTCAGTACGCACGTGTCAGTTATAACAGATACAACTTCATATAAAAAGTATGTACTTTTCTGTTTCACTAGCTATGACACAATGATCAATTAAATAGGAGCATTTTATATGCCAACTAGTATTCCACGCCCTAGAGTTATCTGACCAAGATCACCTATTAACATTCCGACATGGTATATACCCGTTTGTTCGGGACCTCCGAATCTAGTAAGCACTACTTACTAGGATAGGGATAATCACTCCTAATAGATAATTTAAACATTCACGATCACTTAACCAGTTACGGGTCGGTCAGGAATTGATTTTTTTGTTTGGGTTCATGATAATTTAGGCAATTAGTGGTCTATTTGCTACTTAGGCCAACACGTATCATGAAAAGAATCGTAAAGTAAACCGTTCTTTATTTTGTCCAGAGTTTAAGAAACAAAACAATGTCTCTCACCCCAAAATAGAAAAACTAAACAGTCAGTAATACATGGGGCTATGAAACTCACATTTAGCAAATGAGCAAAATGATAAGCACGCAAGTAAAAGATGATTATATAAATATCAGCCGCGACTTAGAATATTTAACGCGTCTCGAAACACAGAAAGTAAGCAAGATTCCCAAATATGTTCATCTCGGGGAAAATACATCTTGAGTATTGCTTTGTTGTTAACCAAAACTAAGACAAAATAAAATCATATAGTTCTCATTAAGGTTTCGCCGTTTTTAACCAAAATTACTTATTTTTTTAGGGAAAGTTTCTATTTTAGGAAAGTGTTTTAGTTTCGGACGGTTAATACTGTCCCTTATATTCATTTAGTTTCCTTATTTGCCAAAATGACACTAACTAACCATTAATCGGCTTAACTTCCAAGTCCGATACATCCGCTAAATAAATCTTACCAAACTTACTTTTTTTAGTAACTTTATCGATTTCCTATAATATGTTAATGACGCGTGCTTGAATTAATACTAAATCATATAGATATGTGTTTTTGACTATATGTTTTGCTTGTGTTTGAACAGTCCAAAAATGTCTTTGATAAGTGTCCGAAACTCATTTTTCTATGCACATCAAGCACATTATTCATGGTTTGTCAAAAAACTATTTCATGTTTCAAGTTGGCTATTTACTGTGGTCGTTTTAATTCCAATTTTAACGTCGCGTATATGCAAAATCTATCTATTCAAAAATGAGGCATCTCTCAAATACTACTTTTACGCATAATTAAATACATTTTTAGGTCGACCAAACCTCAAAACAAAATTTGGGACATCAAGCATTTTTGTCAAAAACGCAACCAAAATCCACCCAAACTTCACAATAGTGCCTAATCTAGCCTAATCTCCATTCACAACTAAACCACAACGAAACCACACTTAAAACTAACCTAATCCCATCATTTCTATTGTTGCAACACTCATCAACTCTCATCTCACCAAGAACACAATATTTAACTAGTAAAATAAAGTAGTATCATTGTTTATGAAAATCTTGTCTTTTAAATTTCTTTCAAAAATTGAAAACATAAACATAATAGATGTATGATTCTTGATACTTATAAGAAGAATGTAATAAAAAGATCAAAAGAAAAATTAAGAAATACTTACAAGAATGAAGAACAAGAAGTTTTAATAAACACAAGAAGATTATTCCCAAAATCAATAGATTTGAAAACTCCCTGAATGATTCACGGAAATTATGATCCGGTGGTCTTGGTGGGAGTCATCACATGTTAGCCATTTTAAGTGAGTCGAGAGTAAGAGAGATGAAAGATGGACTTGTGATAATTAGATGGAAATGGTGAAGGATACATCATGACTTAACATGCCATATGACTCAACCCCTCTTGGGAAAGCCAATAGAGGGGTATTTATTGCCATTCGCCTCTAACTATACATAGTTGCATATTTAGTCACTCGCGTATGTGACTATGATTAACTATGGTAATTCAGTAAGTCGTCACGTTAATAAGTGAATTTCCCAACTATCTTCCCCCACTGGGACGATTTACAAAATTTATTACAATAATTTTCCCTACAAGTACATTATGATTAAAGAACAAGAATTCCATGATGGCTTCATATGCTTGATTGAGTCTTCTGTGGTGTTTCGACTTCTAGTCTGCATCTTCCAACATGAATTCTATCTTTGTTGTACTTTGTAAAGAGTAAATACTGTAATTGGCTACGAACTTAGTAACCCATACACTTCTGTTATGGAGAAGCTTTTCTGAATTTGTTCCCCTAATTCCTGCAACATTCTTGATTTAGAAGCTTTAAAAGCTTCCCCCCCAAAAGCATATGAATCAGCTTCCCCTAATTCATGCTCACATAGTCATTATTTAGATAGCTTCAAAGCTTCCCCCCAAACTGCAATCCTCTCTTGAGCGCGTTTCATAAGCTTTCTAACAAGCTCTTAGATTAATTAAAGTACATAGCAGAGGACACTGGTAGATACCACTTCTAATTGTTACTGATCCTTTTAAGAATAAGCCTTAGTGATTGATATTTGGGGTGTAAGCAATTTTCTGGATCAGCCAACGTTAGTCTTCTCCGCTATAAATAATTCTTCTCACACGTCTTCCCCCTGAAAAGTCAAATAAGCTATACAATTGTTTCTCAAGTATCACTTCCCTATTTGTATGATGAAATGCACCCAAAAGCGTTAGTTTAATGCGCTTGATATTCTTTGCGGTTAGGACATTTGTTTCTTCTAGCTTGCTCTCTCTAACTTTAAAGAAATTCAAGAAGAAGATGCTTCATGTCAAGCTTTCAAGGAAAAAGAAAGCACAGACTCAAGGATGTATCTATCTCCTTCCCCTTGCTGATTTTGACACCGTCAAGAGTCAGCAACACATTGGACCACGCTATTTACTTGAGTTCTTGTGATGAGGAAATAAACTTAGCTCAGATGTTAACCCGTGAGAATCAATTGCTAATCAAATCTCACTCATAAACTCCTCTCTTGGCTATCATTTAACCAACCGTCTTGTAGGCTTTTTGAGAAGTAACCACTGATGAAGTAAACCAGATATACAAACTTGGAACAATGAAGTAGAATTTTTCCGTTTTCTCAGTTGACTTAAGCTTGCGCTATGTTGGTAAGAAAGACGGTATAGAGAATTTGTGCTCCAGAAATCTCTAAGTACTCAATACCTGGTCCAAAGTATGAGACTTTCATCACCTCTTGCGATTATCCACAACGACTAAGCGTGTGACACTGAGTACTACAATGTAACTCCTTTAAGTGATAGTTAACCAGGTCTTCAACCATCCACCCCTTGACTGCTGGAAACTAGAATAACCAAAGTCTTAACTTAAATTAAGCTCGAAGCAAAGTTATCATTGAAAGTCATGCATCCAGCCAACCCCGACTTCAAGATAAAATAAGAACACGCCACGTAAAAGAACCACTTCATGTCAAATAAGTGATAACCGTTCCATCTCCGTAGTACTTAAAAAATAATTCTCAAATCTAGCCTTATGTTTCATGATTCTTTTTCAAATTTGATTCTCGTATCTCGTCTTTAGTCAAATAAATTGTCACTAGTCACTATAAGCAACAAATATAATCATTTACCATAATATTATCGAAAATTAACTAGAGTTGCAAACAACAAGCTAATTTTCGTGTATATGTAGCAGCCCAAGAGATATTTGTTACTTAATATCAATAACCAGCCCATTAAATCATACAGCCCAAGTCCATTGATTATACACGGCAGCCCAATACCAATTTCAATACTCGAATGAGATTAAAGCCCGAATCCAATTAATACTCGGGCCACACTTGTACACCTTATACCCGGTTCAAGAAAAAAGTCAGAGATATAAGAATCACAATCCCTAATCTTCCTCATTTCATTTAACCTAATCACAATAAAAAAACGCAGTCACTCTTTTCTTTCTTTCCAAAGACAAATCTGCTCCCATCACACCAATAAATAATCGAACCACCCTTCAATCATATCTGTTAATTCGAATCTTACAAACACATAAGACCACAAAATATGTTCGTGTACCCTTCGTTAATCAAACAATACACTTTCAATTTTAGAGAAACAACTCGAATATTCAAGAAAAACTTTTTTCTTTAAATGTGACACGATTGGCTTCTAGATCTCCATAAGAGGTCTCGGGTAAGGTTTTTTGATTATTATTTATGTGTCTTACGAATCGAAATAAAAGAAGAGTGTAACATAGTTGTTATAATCTAACTTTATTGTTCGGGTAAAAAATAACTTGTATGCAATAATTAGATCAATGATAGGTTCATGTTTTATGTGATGATCGTTATGAGGTATTGATATAGTTGTTTTAAACAAAACACAGAAACTGAGATCTTGTTTCATTTTTATTTATTTCGAGTCTTGTTAAAGTTGAAGGAGATGGGAGTTGTATTGATGTGATGATGGGTGTAGGTTTAGTTGTGGATCTGTTCTTGATGTTGTAGTTTGTTTGATCCTTCTTTATTTCTTTCCTTGTTTCTTTGGTCTGACATGACTTGGTTGACTCAGTGAGTGACCCGGGTCAACTCGGTAATTACCGAGTTGACTCGGGTAGAGTTTAGATCGGCTCTCAAGTCATTTTGTCTAGTTTGGTTCCTTTATAAAAATGCTAGATCGGTTCTTTGGCTTGCAAACTCGTTCGGTCCATATTGTTATAATCGTATCGGTTCCTTTAAAGAGGTGGTCAAACCGTTCGGGTGTCTATAGTCTTCCCATAGTTCGGTCCTTAAGATTATTTCACTCGTTCGGTACTCTCCTCAATAACAAATCTCACTTCGGTCCCTCTTCGGTTTTCGGGGGGGGGGACTTGTTCGGTTCTTCTTGGCTCTGGACTGGTTCGCGTCTCATAGACTAATCTAGATCGGACAGAAATCGTTCGGTTGAGCTCGGTTCTAGCTGTTAATGTTGTACTTCGTGTTACTTGTTATTTTGTCATCTTGAGATAACAACAAAAAAAACATGACCATACCTGATTAATTGGAAGACCTTGGAAACCAAATAAGCCGAAAATAAGCCAAAAATAAGGATGAAATAAGCCAGAATTTATTTTTGATGAGTAAAGACATGAAACCACAAGTAACAGATGAAACCACAACTGGCAACAGTGACATATTCAAAAGTGACATATTTTAAATAAACATATTTAAAAGTGACAGATTTTTAAATAAGTAAAGATTTGAGACCAAGAAACCAATCGGACAAAATCAAAAACCGACCCAAGACGTAGTGTTTGCCTTGCTTCTTGATAACCAATTGAAAGATTCACGAAAAAATTATGATCGGTGGTCTTGGTGATGTCAAACCAACGTATAGCTCATTTTATAGTGAGAGAGTGTAGAGAGATGGAAGATGGAACTTGCGATTTTAGATGGAAAATGGATTGAAGGATTACAAATTGATTGACATGCCAAATGAATAACCCATCCATGGAATCCATAGAGGGGATATTTATAGCCTCATAAGCTCTAAAACCTATATCATTAGTTTCTATTCTAGTCCTCGCGTATGTGACTATGATAAACTATGGTAATTCTGTAATGTCGTCACGTAAAAGTGAATTCCCAACAACCCCCAAATAATAACCAAACCATAATTTATTAGATCTTTGAAAATCTTGGAATCAAAAGAAAACTTCTTGGAATAACCTTGGATCTTGATAACAAGGAGTATAGAATGTGTGAATCTGGTCTAGAAATCAAAAGTATGGATTGTGTGTGTGTTAGTGTGTGTCGTGAGCAAGGAGAATAAAAGAGGGAGAGAAAACAATTTTTGAGGCTATGAAATGAATGAAAACCCTAAGTTCTATCATAAGTTATTTATAGGACATGAATTAGCGGTTTTCAGTGTTACTGGTTTATTGGAATTAAAGTTGATCAACACACACCAAAGGTGTTGTGTGTTTGTATGCTCGGGCCGGCGAACACCTCACAAGGGGCCATATGGTTCATTTTTTTATAGTTCCTTGGTGATTCTTTATACTTGATCTTAGATTTGAATTTCAAGTCAAGGTTGCATGAGTCTAACAAAAGGTCACATGTTTTGGTAAAATGGTGATATTTGTGCATGAAATGGACTCCCTCATGTGTCACTTTCACACACATGCATGAGAAGTTCAAGAAAAGATGTCATTTATTTAATTTCAAGACTTATGGTGCATTTGGCTTGGGTTTGGGCGTCTAATATATAGAGGGGGGGGGGATAAGAATGAAAATTTTCACTTAAGAATATGAGATGGACGATAACTAAAGTTTACACAAAAAGATTTTAAGTTTTCGAGGTTCCGTTACGTCAAAAACGCGAAAAACGAAATTTAGACAATAAAGCCTAAAAATAAATACCGAGAGTGATCGTAAACTACAAAACACATAGAAAAGATAAAATAACTCATATAATATCTAAACTAATGAATATCCGATGCCGAAACACGTCCGATGACATTTTTCAGATTTACGAGGGTTTACTTCCCGGTAAACCGCCATATTCAAACGTAACGTATAAAAGTCAAAAATAATTGTTGAAAAAGTTTAAAATATTGACCGGAAATTCTTAGGGCGTGACATAATGATGTTAATACTGCTAAACATGCTTATGAAGTTATTACTATTAGCCCTCATGTGAACACTGCTAGTCCTCAAAGTAGTTACTGTAATTCAGTGATAATCGCTCTGTTTTTGCTTTCATGGTTGAGACTCCTTATGGCTTCTTATACCTCTCCTACAGCAGGACGCTAGCCCTCGCTCAATTCATGTCAGATGAATCTGGAAAGCAATGGTATTTGATGTGTGGCAGCTTCTCTGCTAAGTATGAGGGCAAAGAGGTACTTTAAGAGGACATGCAAGAAAGTTTTTATTAATGCTAATGATATTGCTGGGTATGATAAATCCAAGGTAGAGTGTTTCAACTGTCACAAGATATGACACTTTTCTAAGGAATGTAGAGAACCAAGGAACAAAGATGGTCTGTTTAGATATCAAGACAACACTAGGAAGCAAGGAAACAATAAAAACAATGAAGATAAATCTTCAAAGGCAATGTTGGCTATAGATGGTGTAGGTTTTGATTGGAGTGACATGGCAGAAGAACAAGTTCAGACAAACATGGCTTTAATGGCATTTTCAGACTCAGAGGTATACACTGATAAAACTTGTTCTAAAACTTGCTTGAAAAACTATGAAACTCTTAAGAAACAGTGTGATGATTTGCTTGTTAAGCTTAATGAATCTGAATTTAAAGCAATTACTTATAAAAGAGGTTTAGCAACTCTAGAAGATCAAATTATCACATATAAAAAGAATGAGGTTCTTTTTAGTGAAGAAATAGGAGTTCTTAAAAGAGAAGTAGCTTGTAAAGACTATGAAATAAATATGCTTAAAAGTGAGTTTGAAAAAGTTAAGCAAGAAAAGGAAGGCATTGAATTTAAAATTGAGAAATTTGATAAGGCCTCAAAAGATTTAGACCAGTTGTTAGGAAGTCAGATAACTGACAAATGTAAAAAGGGTTTAGGATATAGTGCAGTTCCTCCACCACACCCTTTAATCTATAATAGACCTAACAAGCTTGATCTGTCTTATTCTGGTCTTGATGAATTCAAAGAGCCTGAGTTCAAAGGTTATGGTCCTAAGGATAGTGGTCCTAAGGATAGTGAGCAAGAGCCTAATGTTGTTTGTGATAAAAAATCAAATAATTCTAAAAAAAATTCTGAAGAGTCTTTGGTAGAAGAACAAGTATCACAAGACACAAGTAGCTTTGTTAAGAGTTTACCTAATGTTGATAAAGAAACTGTTTTTCCTGTTAATAAAAAGGTAGAGTTTACTAAACCTAAAAATCATGAAAAACCAGTCAAAAGGTCAGTTAGGTATGCATAAATGTATAGATCATAATCTCCTAGGGGTAATCAGAGGAATTGGAATGGACAGAAATCTAATCAACTAGGAAAAGATTTTGTGATGTATAACAAGGCTTCCTTTATATGTGGAAGTTTTAATCATTTACAGATTAATTGTGATAATCATCAAAGAAGAGGCATAGTATCTAGAAATAATTATAGTAGGGTGGATGCTAAAGCCACACACCCTAGTGTACACAGGAATATGTCTCCAAAAGTAGTTTTGTTGAAAATTGGCCTCACACCACTTAATACTGTTAGGCCAGTTAATACTGCTTACCCCAAAATAGCAGTTCATAGTGCTAAATCAAAGACACATTTTTTTAAACAAGCACAATCAACTGCTAAGAGGCCATTTTATAAGCAAACAACATTAACTAGAAGATCTGTGCATTATTATTATGGAAGGGCCAGAGTAGTTAATACTGCTGGGTTTTACTCAGGACAAGTTATTGTTGTTAGGGTAAAAGGGGTAAATGCTATAAAGTCCTCAGCATATTGGGTTTGGAGACCTACCAAACCTAATGGTGCATCACTTGCTTTTAAAAGACACAACTACATTGATGCACAAGGCAAATCCAAGTCAATAATGGCTTGGGTCCCCAAAGGAATCTAATTTCCTTATTTTTATGTGCAGGGCAAGCCACAACATGATGATAAAGGATTTGTTAGCAGTGGATGCTCATGGCACATGACTAGAAACATAGCTTATCTCTCAGATTTCAAGGAATTTGATGGAGGTTATGTTGCATTTGGAGGAGGAGCATATGGTGTAGATTACGGTAAAGGAATTACTTAAGACGATGTCTTGATTTTGAAGAAGTTATACTTTGTCAATGAGTTAAAATTCATTCATTTTATGTATCTCACAAATGTGTGATAAAAAGAACTATGTCCTTTTTACTAACACTGAATGTCTTATCTTATCTCTAAATTTTAAGTTGCCTGATGAAAATCAAATACTTCTTAAAATTCCCAGAAAGGACAATATGTACAGTTTTGATATGAAGAACATTGTTCCTAAAGAGAGTTTAACTTGTCTTGTTGCAAAGGCAACATTAGATGAATCAATGCTCTAGCATAGGAGGCTTGGTCATATTAATTTTAAAAACATAAATAAGCTTGTCAAGGATAATCTTGTAAGAGGATTGCCTACAAAACATTTTGAAAATGACCAAACCTATGTTGCTTGTCTTAAAGGAAAGCAACACATAAGCTTCTTATAAGTCCAAAGTTCTGCAATCCAATTACATAAGCCTTTGTTTATGCTATCATATGGGATTGTTTAGTCAACTTTGTGAGTAGCTTAATGCATAAGAAGTATTGCTTAGTAGTCACTGATGATTATAGTAGATTTACATGGGTTTTCTTTTTAACAACTAAGGATGAAACCAGTGAGATCCTTAAGAACTTTATCAAAGAAATAGAAAACCTAGTGGATAAGAAAGTGAAAATAATTCAGAAAGTGTTAATGGAAGGTTAAGAACAAAAAGTTAAGGATGATTTTTGCAGAAAAAAAGGTATTAAGAGAGAATATAGTGTAGCTAGGACTCCTCAGCAAAATGGTGTAGCTGAGAGGAGGAATAGGACACTAATTGAGGCTGCTAGAACAATGTTAGCTAACTCTAAGTTACCTACTACATTTTGGGCTGAAGCAGTTTTATACTGGCTTGCTATGTACATAATAGGGTATTAGTAGTCAAGCCTCATAACAAGACACCTTATGAACTTTTTAGAGGTTTTAAACCAGCTCTAAGTTTTATGAGACCATTTGGTTGTCATGTTACTATTCTTAATACTTTAGATAGTCTAGGCAAGTTTGATGGCAAAGTGAGATTGATGGTTTCTTTGGTTTGGATATTCTTTGAGTAGTAAAGCTTTTAGGGTATACAACACTAGAACCAGGAGGGTAGAAGAAAACTTGCATATTGGGTTTTTAGAGAATAAGCCTATGATAGAAGGGAATGGTCCAAATGGTGTTTGATATTGATTCTCTAACCCAATTATATAAACTATGTACCAGTTACTACAGGTATAATTTCTAATGACTCTGCAGGTACATCAGAAGAAATCAGTCAAGATTGTATTGTGATGCCAATTTGGAAAGATACTTCATATTTTGATTCACCTACAAAGGATGTTGAAAATGGTAAACCAAAAGCTGCTGATGATGCTCAAAAGCAGGTTGAAGATAGTCTAAATAATGTGAAGATGGTCTAAATAATGAGAATGCTGAACAAGAAAGGTTTGCAAATGATAGCAGTTCTAAAGATGTTAATGTTGTTGGGCAACAAGTTAATACTGCCAGTCTTGATGTTAATACTGGTAGTCTTAAACTTAATGCTGTTGGTCCAAATGAAGAAGACAACACTGAAGAAGAACCAGAAGTTGATTTGGGGAACATTACAAATTCCTATATTGTTCCAACCACTCCCAATACAAGAATACATAAAGATCATCCAATTGACAATGTGATTGGTGAAGTGCAGTCAACTGTTCAGACAAGAAGAATGTCAAAATCTACTTCTGAACAAGGGTTTCTCAGTGATGTGTATGAGCAGAAAACACATGATACCCTAAATACTTGTTTATATGCTTGTTTCCTATCACAGATTGAACCAACAAGCATTGCTAAAGCTCTATCTGATTCATCCTGGGTGGAAGCAATGCAGGAAGAACTTCTGCAATTCAAACTTCAACAAGTTTGGATACTGGTGGATCTCCCTAATGGAAAGAAGGCCATTGGAACAAAATGGGTCTTCAGAAACAAGAAAGATGAAAGGGGAATTGTGATTAGGAATAAAGCAAGGTTAGTTGCTCAGGGTCATAGACAAGAAGAAGGTATTGATTATGAAGAAGTGTTTGCACCTGTGGCAAGAATTGAGGCAATAAGGTTGTTTCTGGCCTATGCTTCTTTTATGGGTTTTCTGGTATATCAAATGGATGTAAAGAGTGCTTTCTTATATGGAACCATTGAGGAAGAAGTCTATGTTACTCAACCACCAGGATTTAAAGATCCTGACCATCCAGACAAAGTTTACAAGGTGGTCAAGGCACTTTATGGGTTGCATCAAGCACCAAGAGCATGGTATGAAACTTTGGCTAACTAAAAGTTTGAGCATGGTATAAAAGAGGTACAGATAGACACAGACATTATTTATCAAGAAGCAAAAAGGGGATATTTTGCTTGTATATGTCTATGTAGATGACATTATCTTTGGCTCTACAAACAAGGAGTTATGCACTGGATTTGAGAAGCTAATGAAGGATAAGTTTCAGATGAGTTCTATGGGAGAACTTACTTTCTTTCAAGGATCTACAAGTTGCAAATCATCAAATCTTCTTCCCCTTTTTGTCAATATCAAATAAGAGACTAAAGTATGCAACTTTGATCTTCACAACTATGAACCAATATTACACTTCCAATCTAAGTATTCCAATGACCCAAATTGTCCTCCATTACACACCTTAAGAAAAATGAACTTGAGCAGTAGAAACTTACACTAGCAGTAGTAACAAAGGCTAGTAGTAGTAAAAACCTTCACCTCAATGTAGCATATAAATGGTTAAACATTTTAACATTAAGCTTCCCCTGAAACCCATATGTTAACCATTTCTTAAATCTTCAATTCTGTAGGCTCTATGTAATGATCATTGATAAAGAAAACTAAGTATAACGAACTTGATGCTGAAGTAGAACAACCCAAACTTGTGTCTTATATCTTGCACTATCCACGTGACTTCGAACGTATACCCAAAACCAATGTATAGGGAGACCGCAATCTCTTGACAATTTATCCTCATCTTCTATGAGACACATAACCAAAGTGATAGCAAATGTGAGCATTGAGCACCATAAGAAAAATCACACACCTTTGCTAGATTTGTCAATTCTTCGTCACATCGTTTCTAAGCACGAACAAGTTACCTCCTGCTAAAAGGTATGATAAAACACAAACCCAAATAATTCCACTTCTTCATTAAATAGGTGATAATTAACCATCTTCGTAACCAATTTAAAACAATAAATACGATCCATTAAACTGTTAAGAACATGTAAAATCATAACCAAAAATTGTCTTCTTGTATGTCTTATCGATAACCAAAATTGCCCTTTGTCACCCGATATCGAACCAAACTAGCAGTATAAACTTCTTTTCTCGGACGACACTAGCAGTATTAAAATCTTATCGGACAAAGAAAGCAGTACAAATCTACACGAACAATACTAACCTTCTTCGTTAGCAGTATAAACATCCAATATATACATTAGCAGCATTAAATCTTATTGTAGCAGTACTAATGTATTCGAACCCAGCATAAAATCCATTTAATCCCACGTTTCAACTTTGAAGCCCAACGTCAAGCAGCATTAGAATTTTTAAGCCCATACACACTTGAATTATCTGCTGGCCCATTTTCTTCTGCTATTATACTCGGCCTAATAACAAGTTGTTACAAAATTATCCCCATAGATCCCAATGAATAGATCCGGCCCATGTGTGTTTTGTTTATTTGATCCAATGAAAGGATATATAACTAGGTACAACAACACACTTCATAACCCTAAACACATGTTTACACGCCTACACCTTATCTCTCCAAACACAGTTAATACTTTTCCCAAACTTCATCTCTTCATTCTTATCTCAGACGTCACAAAACCACAATAATATTTAAAGCACGAATCTGAAACCAAAACCATCGTTCTTTCTGTTCAAGGAAACGAGTAACAAGTGAAGGCTTCAAGATCTTAAACAAGGTCTCGGGTAGGTTCATGTTATTTTCTTTTTGTTAAAGATCGATGATGGGTGTTCTCTCGTGTTCTTGATTGATTAAAAATCTTGTCTTGAATGTAGAACACAAAAGAGATGAATCTGAGATCATGTGTTTTTCGGTTTGAGTTTTGTTGTAACAGTGGATATGATAATGGTTAAGGGATACGAGTAGTGATTTAAGTTGTTGATGTGGGTTGTTAGTGTTGTGGTTTGTTCCTGAGTTCAACTCGGTTATTACCGAGTTGACTCGGTTGGTTTTTTTTGTTGATTAGAACTGTGATTTGAGACGAGGGTTAACTCGGTAAAATAACTGGTTGGCCTGTAATATGTATAGTATTGGTGTTGTTACTGAGGGTTAACTCGGTTCTTACCGAGTTAAATCAGTTGATGAAACTAACCTCAAATGCAACCTTCAACCAAAACCCGAAAGCTGTTAAGAAACCATGTCCATATGGAAACCCCAACCTATATGTTTCCATAACCATTTATAACTTACGTAAATATAAAGTAAACAGTTATGCACAATAAAGATAAACAGGTGATGCACATATTGTGATTGGATTGTGTTGTAGATATGAATTTATGACCATATCTAAACTTACATAAGCATATAAAATAGCACGAAATATACAGAACCCATTATGAGAAACTAATCTGATCCAAAAACTAATTACACAATTGAATATTACGCATATCATAAACCCCAAGTCTTACAGCAAGAACACCTTTACGAACCAGAAAACCTTAGCTTCACCAAATTTGCCTTGTTTACAGAAACCAATAAATGTAAAAACCTTGTAGATCCTATATCCAAGAAGCCCGATGCTCTGATAACCTAATTGTTGAAAAACCTAATTAATCGATAGATTCGTTTAAGCTCAGGTAGTATTAAGGGACCTTTATCAAGGATAATATCAATGTTCATAAGTTTTAAAAACAAAGCAGAATAAGAACAAAGATAGTCACAAGTTTTCTTCATTAATAACCAAACGTTCCTTCATACCCCAATTCTAGATGTACAATTCTATAATGGGGTACTCATGTAACTCATAACAAGAATCAAAGATTCTTGAGCTACTAACATAACAAATCCCTAAAGGCGTCGCATTAGAGGGACTTAATGCCTAGATAACACAACTCACACTTTTGTCTGTGTCTAACACACTTGACACACTTTTCTAAGATGATTAAAATACATATTGCTATGGACCGCCTTATATAGCATAAGGAGACAAGGCTCACCATGGAAACTACAATAAAAGATATTAATGAGAAATCAAATAATTATTCCATCTTTATCTCTTTTGACAAATCTTTATTTTCTACCACTAGCTTGTACGAATTCTCAATGACGACTATAGGTCCAATTGTCTTCTAACTTCCTTTCATTCGTGGTTGTCATATCAACTCAAATATAATTCTTAACAATATTCCCCGCCCTAGTTGATAATGACAAAACCAATAACACTATGATGTGAAGTCCTCTAAACAGACGCCTAGGGTTAGTTTGTTTTAGCTCGAAGAATCTTATGATTCTTGTCAAATAGTTAAGAGTAACCGTTCTAGAATTTGAATCATCTAGAATTGTGTTATGAAGAACTTTTTGGTTATTAAAGAAAAACACCTTGTTGAATAGCTTTGTTCTATTCCGCTTTGATTTTATAACATATAACACATTAGATATTATCCTAGATAAAGTCTAAACAACCGAGCTTAAACATCCTTATAGTTTTCCACAATTGGTATCAGAGCCTCATGGCTCTCGATCCAGGATCAACAAGGTTTTACAAATCGAACAAGGTATGATGCTTTTGATTTTTGGTGATTTATTCTTTATCAAGTTCGATTTGTATTTGGGGTTTTGTCACGATCCAGTCTATTCTTTCAAGCCAATCATGAGGATGGTTCAATTTGCTGATGATTCACGGATTCTATTTTAACTCAAAACCAATTATGACGTTTTTGAGTTCTATGGTGTATCGACATCTATGATCACCATGGATAAATGCAGAATGTTATTACGTATATGGCTTTAATATACATGTTCATGATTGGGTTTAAAGTTTTCATTGGGCCTCAAGACACGTGAAGCTTTAAGATGTCACGTGAATTTAATACATGAAGAAACCTTAATTCATGATTTTAATCCTGATGTATGGGATTAAAGGAAAGGTTTCTGAAGGAGGACTGTTAAGCTGTTGAACGTGATGTATTTATGCTGCCATGTTAACGTGAGGTTGTATTTAAGGAGACAATAGGATCTCTTATAAAAAAAGATATGCATCAAGAAGTTGTTATTGGGGAAACATATCTTGGTATTTTATTATTCAGATTCTAATGAAAGATATGTTCAAACTCAAGGTGTGCAATATCTTTTGTTGGTCAAAAATCTTAATACTGTCATATATAGCTTTATGCGTTGTTTTAATGATACTATTCGTGGCACAAGGGATTTCGAATATCGTTTGGATAAGGGTGAAGTGCTATTTAGCTCAAAGCATTAAGTGCTGTTCATGATTAAAGGCTACTTGTTCACTACATTGATGGGGAGATATAAAGTAATATAGTTACATTTTTCCAATGGATATTCAAACAGTTTTGGTTCACATCGGGGCTTGTATTCAATGCAAACTGTTTGATGAGTTATCAAGTATTGTTTTAATACTGCCATCATGCTTTTAATACTATTCAAACATTGAAGTTATTTGCACATGGAATTTTAATACTGTTCTTGATTCTATTGTTGCTATTGGTTCGTGCTAACAGTAGAAACAATACTTAATACTGTTTGAGCAAGTTTTGGTTAGTACTGCTTACTTTTTCGTTAATATTGCCAGCTTATGATAGTACTGCTGTTAAAAATTAGTACTGCCAGACTTGTCCGAGAAAAGAAGTTTATACTGCTAGTTTGGTTTGATATCGGGTGACAAAGGGCAATTTTGGTTATCGATAACACACAGGAGATAAATTTTCCTACACTGGGGTTTTTTTTTATAAATTTTACATGTACTATAAAACATATAATGGAGCTCGTATTTCTTCGTTTTAAATTGGTTCTGAAGTATGGATTAATTATGCACCTACTATTTAATGAAGAAGTGGATTATTTGGGTTTTGTGTTTATATACATACCTTTTTAGGCAGGAGGTAACTTGTTTGTGCTAAGAAGAACGATGTGACAAAGAATTGACAAATCTAGCAAAGGTGATGTGATGTTTTCTTATGTGCTCAATAGCTCACATTTGCTATCACTTTGGTTATGTGTCTCAAGATAGATGAGGAATAAATTGTCAAGAGCTTGCTGGTCTCCCTATACATGGGATTTGGAGTATATGTACGACACAGTCACGTGTTAGGTGCAAGATATAAGACACAAGTTTGGGTTGTTCTACTTCAGCATCAAGTTTGTTATACTTAGTTTCTTCATCAGTAATCATTACATAGAGCCTACAAATAGAAGATATCAAGAAATGGTTAACATATGAGGTTCAGGGAAGCTTAATGTAACATGGTTTAACCAATTTATAGCTACATTGAGGTTAAGGTTTTTAACTACTGCTAAGTTTTATTATTACTACTGTCAAGTTATCAGAGCTTCTACTGCTACAAGAACATTTACTCTGAAGGCCGTCATGGGAGGGTACTTTGTGTTAGTTGAAGATGGATTAGAGTGTGATAGTGGTTCATAAGTTGTGAAGACACAAAGGTATTCATACTTTAGTTCTATTTGATATTCGACAAAAGGGGAAAGAAGATTTGATGATATGAGCAACTTGTAGATCCTTGGTAGCTTTAAGGGAAGGTTTTCATTTCGTATAATTAAACTTCATGGGAAGTTCGTAAGGCATATTTGGTTTTGACATTATCAACATCGGGAAGAATTGTTAGGAATAATCTTTGAGTTGAAAAACTAAAAACAAGAATGCAAACAAGATGGAAACAAAAGACCAAATCGTCATTAAGAATCTACAAGTTTGTCATAAATACAAGAATTGGTCCAAAAGGATATAAAGATGAAAAGATAAAGACATGAAATAATTATTTGATTCTCCTCATGTAATAACATTTGTAAATTAGTGTCAAGAAAGCCTTGGATCTATGTAAAAAAGGAGGTCCCAGGCATATTGTTTTAATCATCCATAAAGGGTGACAAGACGTTCAATCCACCAGGAAAAGTGTGTCTGTGTAGATCCCTTTGAATCACATACGATCTTTCTCACCTTGTAAGGTTTGTAGCCAATATGGATAAGATCCACTACAAAACAACAGGAGAAAACAATGACCATAAAACACATAGTATAAGCAGGAAACTTGCGCGCTTATAATGCTAAAGCGAAGAAACAATGAATAATGAATAACTAAACTTTTCAGGTATCTTAATCTGCTAAAAACGATTACAGATTACACTAATCTATGAGATATAGAATTGGTCTAATGAATGATAGTCTTCTCTACTGCGCAGGGTTTTCCTTTTATTAGACAAGAATAAACCCTAACAGACTACAAAACGCGAAAACGATAATGCATACATTTCCACATAACTAACTCTGCATATCCTAAAACGTACTAACTAGCTTTATATTATCCAGATACTAACCAAACTGATCAGTACTAACTATTTGTACTGTCAGTACTAAATACAACTATCGCATACAAAATACTTAACTACGTACTAGTTCATACTGCATAATTCCCAACAATCCTCCCCTAAAACATGTTGTTGAACTGTTTAAATTCATATATTCTTCATTTATTCTTCTTAAGCTCTTGGAGGATGTATCCAAACACTTTGTCAAGTATTTTGATCGTTGAGCGGTCTTAATAATTTTTTATATCTTCAGCTATCACATCTTCATCAGCAACTTGTCCTTTTCAGCAACATCAGTGCCAAGCATACTAACTCAAGTTAGGCTTTATAGTTTTTAAGCAAATTACCAGCCATTAACGACAAATTTGGTATTCCTTTACCAGTAGTCTCGTTAGCTCTGGGATTAACCAATTCTTCTTGAGATAACAACAAGGACGTAACATTGGATTACCTTGAAGTTTCAGAGTAAACTACCAACTACACAGAGATATTCTGGACTTATCTTTACCAAAATCCATATTACACATTTGGAACACAGTCAAATGTCTTCATTGCCAATAACAGGTGCATTCATAACATATATTTTATTAGTAAACTCATCAGCCTATCAAATAGATATTTACATTAGTCCCTTTACCACTCAGGAACTGTTTGATCCTGGACTCGCCAACTCTACTAACCATGTAAGCAAGGTATTAAAACCCTACTAAAATTAGTAATTGTCAACCATAACAGATTTTGAGAAGCATCTTTACCACAACCATTGACTTATGGACTACCAGTTTCTTATTCATCTGGTAAGCAATGGTGAACTGATGACCATTTTTTTGTGGTCCTTATGAACCAACACTCAAATATCCTTCTCATCTCCATCAGAGTCTTTAGGTTCTAACTCTGCAATCTGCTTCTTGACAAATCTAATCAGTTCCAAAGCTATAGTACTGTCTTCTTCAGTTTCTAACTTCAACTCTAGCAATTGTGACAACACTTCCTTTTTTAAAGGATACTTATTCTCTACAAGCATATGAATGACTAATCCTTCATCAGTCATTATAAGTGGTACATTCCCTGAAGAACTAGTAGCTGTCCCGCTGCACTATTATCCCAATTTTGTTGTGCATTCCAAAACTCATCATTTCACTTTGATTGAACATGATTATCAAATCTACCCAAAGTATTTTGTCAAATCCTTCAGGTGTCTCATCTTGGTATCTGTTCATCACAAGTTGATATATAACACAGATGTCATCTCTATCAAGTATTGAAAACCACACGCCCCCCAACAACCCCCACAATCTGCACTGCCCATCAAGTACTCGAAGTATCTTTTCTTTGTCTATTACTTCTAATCACCACATTAAGATAAACATCTTATATCTCTTCAGTCTCATCATACTGTGGTTTGGTTGTAAGATACTCAGATCTCCATTCTATGATAGGATACTTCTTGTCAAGTATCTCATAATCCACTTCCTTATCCTTATCAGAAACTATAGTTAAACACAATCTTAACTCTTCATCATCTTTAGAAGTGAACTTTCTTTTCTTAGATTTCATCTTCTTCCTTATACCAAGCTTTCTTTTTCTAGTTCCTTCTTCTTCTTTAATTTCTCCCTTAATACTGTCATCTTTCTTTACTCTCTTCTTAGAAGCATCAACAACTTGTTCATTCATCTCCTTGATTACTTTTTCATCTTCAGCAGAACCAATAGCAATGAAACTATCATCAGACCTTTTTATCTTGTCATACAAAGCTTTTATTTCTTCAATGCCCTTGGTCCTTATTATGATAGAATGCTTTCCTTGCTCTCCAACATGCAAGTCAAATATTTCCAACATATTGGTTCCTCACTGATTTACTGAAGGATGGTTTCATTTCTCTAGTCAGCTTCAGATCTTGATGAGCAAGAAATCTTCTTTGGAGGCAGCAAATGGTCTGTCATTGAACAGAAATATTGGCTCTCTGCTCAACGAGCAGTAAACTCTTTTCTCTCTTTTCCTCTTGAAGTTTTTCAGCAAGTATCTTGTCAGCATTAAGTCTTGCCTGAATGAAATCATATTCATTAGAGAGTGCCGCCTTTGTAGCTTCTTCCTCATCTAACTTTTTCACTTCTTTTGCTTTCCAATCCTCTTGCACCTTTATGGCCACCTCTTCATCCCTAGCAAGCTGCTTAAATTTCTTTTCAGCTTCAGTAATATCTTCTGAATTCAGTATCAGAATCTCTTCCTCTTTCAATCATCTTTTGACTTTATCTTTTTGGCAACATCTTGGCAACAGAGGCTTTCTGTTAAAAATACATTGCATTGAAGTAGTGCCATAGGACTCTCGATCTTCTACTAACATACCTTTATTTAAGCTCTAACGCCTTTTTTCTTTTTCCTTGAGCTTCTCCTTGTTCTGACTCATTATAATAAGGACTTATGCCAATGCGTCTCATCACTCACCAAAATTGTAAGAGTAGTGATTGTTGGAGCTGTTTGAGTAAGCACTTTCTTCCTTCATTTTGTCAACAATAGCCTTCAACTTCTGTCGGTACTACTTTCTCCTAGTGAGCAGTACTAACATTTTCTGGCTTACGTAGTACCGTCATCTGGAGTTGCATACTAACTTCAGCTTGTCAGACTAACATTGATGGTTAGCAGTACTATTGGAATCTCAATACTAACTCCATTCTGCACTTTCCTTCTCTTTAGCACCACATAGCATTCCCACCCAATATCTTGAGCATCCTCACTAGTCTCACATAAAGTCCACTTTAATCATCACATCAAGCTCTTCAAAAGCTGGATCTTTATGGACTGTTAGGTTTAGCATTGGAGCAGGTTTTCCTCCCCTGTTTGGATACAGTACACTCCGAGAGTGCATCCTACTGATTCTTCATATTGGGGGGGGGGGGGGAGGGGGAGGAGGGGGGAGGGTGGGGGGGGGGATTTCTTTCCGCCAATCTTTTGCTTCTCATGGCACACTCTCACTTCCAAGCTTTGTGTTGTGTGAGAACAAGTTGGCTTTCTTCTTAAGCTTCTGATATGTGCCTTTTTTTTATCATTTTTTCCCAAAAGTGGTTAATTTCTTTGGCTTAGATCTGTAAACCTAGTGTACAACAAAGATGATACAAAGTCATACACAGCTTGGAGTGTCATGCCCACCCCTCATTCCCTGAAAGGGATCCTATCTACTGGATGACTGACTCTCTGATTCCCACCAGAACCCTCTGGAATGCGAATACAGGTGAATAATTGATAACACGTGTGTCACAGGTCTGTGGGAGACAAGAGAGTCAGTCTTCTATGTCTCATGTTGGTCTTTACTTAGGTGAGGAGGAGAGGGTATGGGTTGAGGTTCAGATTGTCTTTCTAAAGTGTCACCCTCATCCTCAGTTGGTTGAACCAACATAGAATCAAACAAAGGTGTTACATTCCCTGAAAAATGTTTTCCCTTTTTAACCATAAAAGAGAAAACTTTACTAGTCAAAGCATTAATAGGGAAATGGTCTAAGGGCACAAGCACATTCTTTAGCTGTGTATCCAAAAAGACTAAAATAAATCTTGGATACATAACAAACTTTTTCTTTGCATCCAAGTGTCGCATCATACCATCAAAAATTAATTTAGAAAAATTATATTTCTAGTCTTAGAGCGTTACGCAAATTACTGCAGTGGCACATAATTAGTGGGAAATTTTGATCGCCACAGAAGTGCTTTTGAACAAACTTGATGCATGATACATGTAGAATGCAAAAAGAAACTCCCACTGGGTGAAAATATAGCTTTGTTTAAATGTTTTAAACAGTTAGTTCCCCCCATTACCCATTAGCGTGCATAGCATCAAAAAAAGCCTGAATATGGCAAATGAATTATCCCATCAGCATCATCAAAAAGAAGATCACTTATTATTAATGCCTCTGAGATAGATACAGGCTTGCCAACTACTTGAGGGCAATAATAATACTCTATAACATTGTTGATTATTTTGGATTTTAGACAGACATCCAAAACTAGTTCAACAATGTAGTTAGAGACTACAAGACTACAGTGAGAGCATAGGGACGAGCTATCGCGTAACAAGACAAGAAATCTCAGAAACGAGCATTATATCCCACAGTCTTTTGCCATGTATGCAACCATGTTGTGTTTAGGGCATGATTCAAGAACAGACATACTTGATGAATTGATTAGCGACGATGAGTAAAAGATTAGGGTTTGATAGAAGAAAGCGATTAAGAGAGTTTACGTGAGTAAACTGTGCAATTGAGATGGGTTTATATAGGTTGAACAAACCCAAAATCAAAGAAACCGTTTCAATTTACACTTTAGACCCTTGGCGGTATTTTCTCCCAACTCCTTCTAAAGCGCTACTATCTTTGCCAACGTATTAAACTTTGCACTGTCGGTTCCAAATAACTTTTGTCACATAATAAAACAACAAGTCTGGCAACAACAGTTCTTACAGTACCGGTCTATATTCTCTTTCCAAAGCACTCATCAAAAGCCCCAAATCAAAAGCTCCATGAAAGTAACATCACTATGGTAAGATCTTTGCACACTAAAACACTTCATACCGCAAGTAATAACAATCATATTGCCTCCCCTTAGCTAATGCAGTTTATGGATTTATCATCCCAATAGTAACTACCAAGAACTGGAACCTGTTAACATCAAATACCTTGGTTAGAAGATCAGCAACATTGTCATCAGTGTGTATCTTTAGCACCTGGATAAGTTTCTTCTCATAAACATCCCTAATGAAGTGGTGCCTAAATGCAAACTATGCTTTGTTTAGGGAGGAATACTAGATCTTTTACACTGCCATAAGTGACTCTCATTATCAATGTAGATCTTTGTGTTTATGAAATTGACCCCATAGTCTAACATTTGATTTTGAATCCACAAAACATGCCTACGGCAATTTGCAGCAGCAACATATTCTGCCTCTGTAGTAGAAGTAGCCACAATTGTCTGCTTTTTGCATTGCCATGAAATAAGTCTCCTGCCAAGAAATTAATAACCTCCTATTGTGGATTTCCTGTCAAGATTTGCTCTAGCAAGGCACAATCTGAGTAGCTACTAGGTCACATGATGACACTTAGGATACCAAAGGCCCATTTGGGTTTGGCCATATTAGATACCAAAAGTTCTCTTTACAACATTAGGATGGGAGTCTTTGAGTGACCTGAAACCAAGAACAAGCACAGACTGTCAAACTAATATCAGGCCTAGAATCAGTCAAGTACATTAAAGAGCCAATCATGGATTCTATAAGGAGTAACAATCCACATCACTAGCTTCCTTATCCTTGACTAAAGGCTTCTGGGTCTCAATTGGTGTACTAGCAGTCTTTACACTGGCAAAATCAAACTTCTTCAGGATTTCTGCAACATACTTATCATGACTTATAAAAATACCATCTTCTTTCTATTTGGACCTTGTAACCAATGAAAAGAATGTGAGCTCTCCCATAGAACTCATCTGAAATCTACTCTTCATCAATGCCTCAAATTCATCACACCAAGATCTCTTTGTAGAACCAAAAATAATATCATCCACATAAACTTGTACTAACATGATATCATTTTTGTCCTTCTTAATGAAAAGAGTCTTGTCAATAGTTCCTCTTCTGTATCTACTCTTCAACAAGAAAGTAGATAAAGTAGCATACCAGGCTCTGGGAGCTTGGTGTAAACCATAGAGAGCTTTCACTACTTTGTAGACCTTCTTAGGATACTTAGGATCTACAAAACCTGGAGGTTGAGACACATATACCTCCTCATTAATTTTGCCATACAAGAAGGCACTTTTCACATCCATCTGATAAACTATAAATCCCATGTAAGAAGCAAAGGGTAAAAAAATCCTAATGGCTTCAATCCTAGCCACAGGAGCAAAAACCTCATCATAATCTATCCCTTCCTCTTACCTATGTCCCTGAGCAACCAACCTTGCCTTATTTCTAACCACGACACCTCTTTCATCCTTCTTATTTCTGTAAACCCATTTTGTTCCAATTGCCTTCTTCCCATAAGGCAAATCTACAAGAATCCAAACTTTCTGAATCTTGAATTACAGCAGTTCTTCCTGCATAGCATTAACCCAACTTTCATCTTCAAGTGCTTCAGATATCTTCTTGAGTTCATTTTGAGACAAGAAACAAGCAAATAAACAATGCTGGAAGTCCTTATGATTATTTCTTCTCTGCTTTTGAAGATAACTTACAAAAGCATGACCTCCAGAACTTTTGGTCACTTTGCTCCTTGTTTGAACTGCTGAGTTTGGATCTCCAAGAATTAGAGTCGAAGGATGAATAGAGTTAATCCTTGATGTGAGAATAGGACTAACATTCACAATAGTTTCTAAATTTGTGAAGTCAACCACTACACCCTCATCATCATAAGATGCATTGGTAAAAGTACCATCAGTAGGATGGTCATACATATCCTCAAGAGCAGGTATTTCAGAATCATCTTGGTTCGTATTAGTGAAGGATAGTCCACCATAAGGACTAGCAGTACTAACTGATGTGCTAGCAGTATTAACTGTGTTAGTACTGCTAGCTTTAGCAGCTCCTGCTTGAGGAAGTAAATCCTTAATATCTTTGGCAAACTCCTTTCTGAGAGCTTCAGATGCATCATTAGCATCATGTTCTTGTCTTTTAAGCCTTTCAAGCTCATCAGGAAAAAGAAGACTATGATCCTCTTAACTAACTGGCTCTCATCTGTCTTTAAATCAAGATTTTTGTTAGGTTCTTCACCTTCATCTTCTGCTTTTGAGTCTCTACTTTGAAGTATAAAAGACCATATTAGGCAGTACAAATAGTCCTGACAGGCAATTCAGCCTTTATCTATTTTAAATTTCTAGCATAAATAATATCTTCTGTACCTACCTATGATAGTCTCTTTGACCTCGCATGTTTGTTAGCTTGAATCTCTGATCTCACAGTTGATAATTAATTAAATCAATAATAATCAAGATTAAACAGCCAAGTTGGTCCCTTTCCCTGCAACATTTGGTTATTTTTAGAAAAGGGTTAATGCAAGGTTTTTCTTCAACTCTCTTGGTTACTAAATTGTATACCCTAAAAGCCTTGCTTTGTAGAGAATACCCTACTAAAAATCCTTCATCTGATTTCCCATCAAACTTGCCCAGGTGGTCAATGGTATTCAAGATGGTCACATGGCACCCAAAAGGTCTTATATAGCTTATGATTGGTATTTTACCAGTTATAATTTCATAAGGTGTCTTATTATGAGGCTTGGTCACTAATACCCTAATTAAGGACATAACAAGCAGTAACTAACGCTTCAGCCCAAAAAGTGTTAAGTAAAAATGAAATCACTGCTAGCAATAAGTTCAAGCACCTCATATGTGTCCAATTCTTTCTCTCAGCAACTCCATTTTGTTGTGGAGTTCTGGCATTACTATATTCCCTCTTGATCCCCTTTGACCCACAGAATTCAATAACATCCTTGTTCTTAAATTCTGTACCATTATCACATCTAATAGTTTTAACTTTTTGATTCAATTGGTTCTCTATCTGTCTTATAAAGTCCTTAAGGATTGCACTAGTTTCATCCTTAGTTCTTAAGAAAAATACCCAACTAAACCTGCTAAAATCATCAGTGATAACTAGGCAATAGGTCTTATGGTTTAAGCTCCTTACAGATGTAGGTCCAAACAAATCCATATGAAGAAGTTGTAAGGAGTGGCTAATAGAGCTTACTGATTTGGCCTTACAGGAGGCCTTGTGTTGCTTTCCTTTCTGACAAGCAACACAAGTGTGGTCATTTTGAAAAATCTTTGAAGGTAAACCTCTTACAAGGTTTCCCTTTACAAGTTTGTTTAGGTTTTTGAAATTAACATGACCCAACCTCCTATGCCATTTGTTAGATTCATCAGTTGTAGCCTTTGCAATTAAACAAGCCAATCCTCCTGAAGGAACAATGTTCTCTAAATTGAAACTGTACATATTGTTTTGTCTGGGGATTTTAAGTAATACTTGATTTTCATCAGGTAACTTAAATTCAGGAGACAAAACAAGACATTCAGAGTCAGTAAACAGAACCTTGTTCTTTTTGTCACATATTTGTGACACAGAAAAGAGATTGAAATGCTGAAGTTCTTTTACAAAGCATACATCCTCAAAATCTAACTTACCCGTTTTAATTTTACCTTTACCAGTGATATAACCTTTACTACCTCCAAAAGCAACAGGGCCACCATTAAAGTCTTGAAATTCAGCAAGGTAGGCCTTGTTTCCAGTCATGTGCCTGGAACATCCACTATCAACAATTCCTTTATTCTTTAGAGCTCTATGTGGATAATCCTGCACATTAAAAGAAAGAGATTAGAATCTCTTAGGGACCCAAGCCTGTTTGGGCTTGAGTCTGCCTAGTGGATCTTTGAAAGTGTAACAGTTTCTCAGATTGGATCCACTATTGTATTTGGAGATATTGTGCCAGTTGTTTCTTTGTGGTCTCCAATTACAACCTGCTGAGGACTTAACAGCAGTTTCCCTTTGTCCCCCAACAGTATGAACTGCATTTACCTTAGCAGTATTAAGCTTTTGATTTCAAAAATCTGTTCTAAGTACTGTTGTCTTTTTAAAAGGCCTTGAGGATGGTGAATGAGTATTGAAAAAAACATTTGCTGGTCTAATTCTATTTACAATTGGCTTAACAGAATTAACTTTCATGGCAGTACTAGTTAGTACTGTCTGTCTGTTAAAACGTTAGCTAGCAGTACTAAAATTTTTAGTACTGCTAGCTTTAGTAGTATTAACTGGAATTTTACTAGTTCTAGTTAGTACTGCTGAAGGAACAAATTGGTTTTGTTTATTTACTCTTTGCACATTATTCCAACCATTGTTTAAGTCAGCTTTTTTTGCCATCATCTTCATGGAATATCATAATCTCTAATTAAATGATTAAGACTAACCAGCATAACAAAATTGCTCTTACAGTATACCCATCCCCAAACTTGTCTTTTCAACTTTAGGTTTTTGAACTATGTGTGAATGTTCTTAAACAGTTTTCCCTAGGAGTTTTTTCTTGCTTGTTACGCAAAACTAGGTGTTTCGTGTTGTTTTGTTGGAATAGACACACACTCATCTTCACTATCTGATTCATACTCCTCAATGATAGGAGCATCAGACCAGACCTTAGGTTGACATTCTACATTAGATTCATTGACAACTGGTTCAGACACTAATTCAGAGGGTTCTGTACTAATGTTAGATTCACAGGTATCAAATTCACTTCTTGATTTGTGATTCAGATTCACTAGGTTTTGAGTCTGTTTTGGTGGCATATGTAATTAGAATCTTCTATTTCTACATTAGGTCCTTGAAGGAAGTAATTTCCTGTAATGGGTGGAGGGTTACAGCAGCATCATTCTGCTTGTAACAAACTATCATACAAAGGGTTGGTTTTCTATCTCATCTCATTATTCATTAAAAACACTTACAACACTTCATTTTCATAGCTCAAAAATACCATCATAATCTGGTCGATCCCATACCCAAGCCCAAACTTATCATTAGCACTCATTTGGGTATTTAGCAGTTTACTAAGATTCTTAGAAGAATTATGCCATTTTTCTACTTTAGCCTTTAAATCTTCTTTTTCTTTTTGAGCTTCTGCTAATAATTTCTTATGGTATGTGAGAACATCTGTTTTATCATCTAAATCTATTTTCATAAACTTTATCTTTTGTTCATACCAAGTTGTCCTTGTTGAATGAGCCACACTAACTGTTGCTTCAACTTTCTTAAGACCTTGAGAATATGCCTTTATTTCTATGCTTGCATCACTTAGTTGTTCTCTCTGAGCATCATACAGTTTTTTAAGATTAGCATAAGACTCTTTACACTTATTTGTACAAGAAATTACCTCTTTTTTTTATTTTTTTGTGTCTGAGTCGAGCTGTGTGTTGCAAGCCATCAAAGCATAATCTTCATCTTCTGAATGATTTGTCCAATCCACTCCTTCTCCATCAACTATCACCAATGCTTTAGAATCCTCCTTTTGTCCAGTTCTGCTTCCATCCTTGTTTCTAGAATTCTATGCATCCCTCCTCCTGTTACTTGAGTTCCTTGATTCTACACTCTCTAGCAAAATGCCCTGTTTTGTGGCAATTGTAGCATTCCACTTTGGTTTTATCAAAGCCAACAGGTTCTTTTGCATCAAAAATTTGTACGCTTTCTACCAGACTTCTTGTAAAAACTGTTTCATTCTCATTGAGATCATGGCCATCTTGTCATTTAAAGTCCATTTTCTTCAGTCAATATTTCATCAATCTGTTCCAAGTCTCATGATCAGTTGAGGGCAACTGTTTAATTGGAATGTATATGAGTATGATGAAGTTTGTTCATTACTTGAGTTTTTAACAGAGAAGAATTGGGGAACACTTAAGCTTGAGGTACTATCTTCATTAGTACTGCTAGTGGTTCTCAGGACAAAAGCTAATTTTGGGGTTAGTGGATGATGCAAGTAGAGCCTTTTATATACTCTCAAAGACTCTAGAGTAATGTACAAAATCATCAATACTAACTAGACTCCTAATCCTGGTTTGGTCCTCATTATCAAGGAAAACTACGTGAACACAGGCTGAAGGTAGAGATCTTAGAATTTTTGATTTGCATCCTCAGTATTACACATGTGCTCCATGAATCTCTAATGACTCAGGAGACTTTGGAACCTGTCATAGCCTTTGTGAAGCCCTTCTGAGTTGGATACATAGAATCCTTCAAACTGTTGCTTCAAGATATACTTCTGCATTTTCTTGGAATCATCATTTCCACCAAATCTAGATTTAATGGCATCCCACATCTCTTTTATCTTTTGGATCAGTATCTTTATGGAAACTTAGTAAGTTGATCTTCTGGTAGGCCAATAAAGCAAGGTGGTCCTTGCTTTTCTCTCTCTTTCTCTGGCTACAATCTCTTCTGCGTTCTTGGAGGTAAAACCTTTATTTGTTCTGATTGTATCTGTAGTGATTGATACAGGACATCCATTTTAGTATAACCTCCCAGATTGGATGTGTATCGGGCCAAATAGTGCTCCTTTTCATAGCCCATATATCATATTCTCCCTTTTTGAGAATAGGCAGCTTGATGGTTGATACTGTATGAGGAGTTTGTTGGGTTGGTGTTTGTGATGATGATGGTGGAGGTGGTGGTGGTGGTGGAATTTCATCTTGTGATGCAGACATGTTTAGTTTTGAAGGATGAAGGTTTATAACTGGATTAGATTGTTCTTCTTATTCAGAGTTTCTCACAGGCTCTGATACCACTTGTGAGTCCCTTGTTGAATAGTCTTCTGCAGCTTTACGGATGATAGCCAGATGTATAATACAGTTGGACTATGTAGAAAATGATTATGAATACTATGTGGTTAATGCGGAATCCTTAACACTGAAGTACTAAGAAAAACCAATGAAAGAAATAATAATAATAACTTCTATTAATCTGCTTTGAATGATTACAGATTACTAACTATTGAGATATGATTTTTGCTATGAGATATCTTGAGGTCGTGTGTCTAACTATGCCAATAGGAATCCTTTTATAGAACAAGGATAAACCCTAACAGGCTTACAAAACGCGTACATATCTTTTCCTAAAATATCTCATACATATCTCTTAAACGGTACTAACTATTTTCTACTATCGGTACTAACTAACTGATCAGTACTTAACATTTTGTACTAGTCCCCCCCCCCCCCCCCCCCATACTAAACATTAACTCATCTAGTACTAACTATTTGTACTGTCGATACTAAGTTAGGAAAACATAAATCCTAACATAAACAGTAAGCCCAAACTCAAAATGTTATAAAGAAATTTTCGTAAAAAAAATCTTAAAGAACAAAACTATTAAAGAGGTCAAGTAGAAATAAAATCCAATAAGCTCGAATAAGTCCACAACAACAAAGACTCCAAACCCACCCGTGGTGAGTGATACCAAATGTCGGTAACCCAGAAACCACTTTCACTTCACCATTTGAACAAGAAAATAGAAAGGAGATAATGAAAAGAATTTTAGAGAGAAGTTAGAGAGAGAAATAAAGAGAGAAGATGAGAATGGTTGATTAACTTGCAAAGATTACAAATGAGACTAACACCTGAATCAACACCCTCTCCATCCTTGGAGAGGGGTATTTATAGTTAAAACCAAGAGGCTTTCATGCCTTGGTGTTTCTATGGGGCGGGCTTGGGATTACTTGGCCTTTCGCCCGATATACGTGACCGATTAGATTACATAAAGAGCCTGTTTACCCATCTAGCCTATTACAACGTATAATTAATTAATGACCGAGACCTAATATAATTAATGAACGAACTTCCTTGTTCGACTCAATATTTTGAGGCTAACAGATATAAATAGATACAATAACGCCGCCAAAAACATGTATAATTAAGGCGTTATTAAATCCCTCCACACTTAGATATTGCTTTCCCTCAAGTAATTAAAGCGAGAAAACAAGATTCATTTATCGTAACATGGAGAAAATTTTAAATTTAACAAGTATTTTACAGTTTTTATAACTTTTTAGGCATAGTCATATAACATAGCACCTCACATGGTAAATGTGTTTGATTTATATTCACTCAAGCCACTAAGATAGGGTTTATATTGTGAAGTCACTCAAATGCACAGACATGATCTAGATAGCTACGATAGGCTTGTACGAGACACATAAACATATTTGTTGCGGCGTGAGCACCTACACAAAAAATCTCAAAGAGGTAAAACATGATGCTGATGAGGGTGAATAACATGTATCGATTCCATGTGCCAACATAATCCTTATACTTTGAACTTTTTTTATACCAAACGCTTCGATAACTAAGGTGGGGGGCTGGTCACAGAAACTTCTTCATTGGGCATTTTCTTCAACTTTAGGACACTTTATATGATTAGCACCAAAATTACGGATCATCATATTTATTTTTCACCAATACAATGCTCTAGAAAGGTGAAATTACAAATTCACAGCTGTTATTCGTAACGAGGATGGAGACACTTGCAATTGCATTCAAATCTTAACTCGAACAAGCTAAAGGTAAAAATTATCATTGGTATCAAAGGTGGATACCTGAATTCTTTAAGGTTTAATTCTCACAATTTAGTGGACTAGTTTTGTGCTAGTTATAGTGTCAATCCGGTTGGATTTGCCTTACTAAGTGTATACACTTTTTAGTTTTTAGGAAGAAAAGCATATATTTTTAAAGATTTTTCATAAAATATCAGTTGAAAATTTTAGCTAGATTACAGGGCAAACATGGAGGGATATGATTAATTTTAGTTTTACCTATTTGGCTCCCTTCTACACTTAAGTTAAACATTGCCCTCAATGTAAGAATTAATAAATATTGAAAATAGGGAAAATTAAGGGAAAACGGTACTTCCTGGGGCATAGATATATCTAGCTTGAGAGAGCTTTTCTTTTATGCAAACACCATATTTTACAGGTCTAGTCTATGTTACCTGCATAAGAGTAAACATACAAAAGCACACAAAAAGAAAATATTTTTAGGGTTTTTTTTAAGAAAATAAACAGAGGAGGAGGGACTCCTCTACACTTAAATTAAAGCACATGTTGCCTCCCGAGAAGCGCTTAATTTTGAAATGAGTCATTAGCTAGACTCGCACTTCTAAGGTTCATTCTTTGGGAAAGAAGGGAGTGAGTTCTTCCCATTGGTCATTATCTTCTTCATGGTATAGCTTGAGTCTATGGCCGTTAACAATGAACTTCTTGCCATCTTTTCCATATAGTTCAACGTATCCGGATGGATATTGGTTTTTTACTACATACGGTCCAAGCCATCGAGATCTGAGTTTTGGCTGTTTGAATTTATATTTAGAATGAAATAGCAGCACTTTGAGCTTTTTAACATAATGAAGAAAACTCTTGAGTTAGGTACTCGAGGAGTGGAGTAGGGCGAAGAGGTGCTTCGTTGCCAAACCACTATAAACCCTTGCGTTGTGGTTTGATTGTTCTTACTCTTATCTCTTGTCTTACATTATTTTCTCATACTATCCTATTAATTGTTTAGATAAGTATATTGTTCTTATTGTGCAAGTGTTGCATTCACATAAAGTCGAAACTAGAATTTTTTACAAACACTTTAAAATCTTAAATTAAAAGCGGTAAACTATTCAACCCCCCTTCTAGTTTTCCACACACGGGATTTTACAATTCTTGATAAAATCAGGAAAACAAATAAATGTTTCACGGGATTTTACAAATCAAAGAAATAAACCGTATAATTTTAATAACTAATTTGTGTGTTTTAACTTTAGTCCAAGTGAAGAT
Source organism: Tanacetum coccineum (assembly GCA_026074375.1). Taxonomy (NCBI): domain Eukaryota; kingdom Viridiplantae; phylum Streptophyta; class Magnoliopsida; order Asterales; family Asteraceae; genus Tanacetum; species Tanacetum coccineum. The sequence continues at coordinate 52,749 of BQNB010008390.1, forward strand.
GCAAATTCGGTGATCAAAGAAAATTGTTAATTTGGTTGATAAAGAGAATTGCCAATTCGATTGCCAAAGTAAACTGTCAATTTGGTTAACCAAAGGAAAACTACGAATTTGGTTGACCAAAGTAAGCTGGCAATTCGGTTGACCAAAGTAAACTGCCAATTTGGTTGACCAAAGTAAGCTGCCAATTCGGTTGACCAAAGTAAACTACGAATTCGGTTGGCCAAAGTAAGCTGCCAATTCGGTTGACCAAAGTAAACTACGAATTCGGTTGACCAAAGTAAGCTGCCAATTCGGTTGACCAAAGTAAACTGCGAATTCGGTTATACTGGGAAGCTCCTAATTCGGTTAAACTGGGAAGCTGCTAATCCGGTTAAAGTTGAGAAGCTGCGAATACGGTTAAACTGGGAAGCTGCTAATCCGGTTTAAACTGAGTACCTGCGAATTCGGTTATCTCTTTGAACTGCTTATCTGGTCAACACTAGGACGAAACACGAGTTCTTTAAAACATAAAAAAACTAACCTATGATTGTTTTTTCCTAAATTTTCTTGTACAACTAGTATTACTAAACCTATAGGTACCTTAGAAATATAAACTTTATGGTTTTTAAGCTAAAAAATTTAAAATTAAGATTTGTACTTTATAAGGTTTTTTGAAAACAAAAGTTGTAAAAAAATGATGTTTTTCTTGAATCAAAGCTTATACACCTATATCCTAAAGATACTAGATCAAATTTACCAAGTTAAATGATCTTTTAGTGTACATATGAGCTCCGAAAACAAAGAAAGAACAATAACAAAGCTACGGTTTGAATAAGGAAAAACAAACCAACAAAAACAAACACAAAAACTAAACAAATCACTCCATGGCTCTTGATACCAATTGTAGAACAATAAAATAACATACAAGGTTAGAGAAAGAGAGGTGGTTTAGAGAGAGAGTGGTTGGATGAACATTTTAAAGAGAGAAAGAAACATGAAAGAAAACTTGTATCATGTGTGTGAAATAATGAACAACCAACACCCTCTCCAAGGCATAGAGAGGGTATTTATACCCTAAGTATGACCGGCCATGGAGAGCTTGTGGGCTTTCCATAGGCCTTTTGGCCTAATTAGATTAATAACATTACATTTGACTAACTACGGGCTTTGACTAACTATTATTGGAAGTGACCGATACTTTTCGTGTTTCTAACAAACTTGGTGAGAGGACGGGTGATTTTTGAGAAATCTTTAATGAATCTTCTATAGAAACCGGCATGTCCTAGAAAGCTTGTAATACCTTTGATATTAGTGGGTGGTGGAAGTTTGGAGATTACGTCGAGTTTTTGCTTTGTCAACTTCAAGACCTGCTTCGGAAACCTTGTGTCTAAGTACAATTCCTTCCTTAACCATGAAGTGACATTTTTCCCAGTTAAGGACAAGATGTGCATCTTTGCAACGTTGAAGCATTTTATCAAGATTGTTTAGACAGTGATCAAAAGAGCATCCAAAGACGGAGAAATCGTCCATGAATACTTTGACTGATTCTTCGATCATGTCATGAAATATAGCCAACATGCACCTTTGGAAAGTAGCTGGAGCATTACATAAACTGAAAGGAATTTGCCTATAAGCGTATGTACCAAAAGGACATGTGAACGTTGTTTTTTCTTGGTCCATAGGATCGATTGGTATTTGAAAATATCCCAAAAAACCATCGAGGAAATAGTAGTATTTATTTCCTGTGAGTCTTTCTAACATTTGGTCCATAAACGACAAAGGGAAATGATCTTTTGTAGTTGCTTCATTGAGTTTTTAATAGTCAATACATACTCTCCAACCTGTAATAGTTCTTGTTGGGACAAGTTCATTTCTTTCATTAGTAACAACTGTAATACCACCTTTCTTTGGTACATAGTGAATCGGGCTTACCCAAGGGCTATCGGCGATTGGATAAATGATATTTGTATTGAGCAGTTTAACTATTTCTTTTTTGACAACTTCTTGCATGTTTGGGTTTAATCTTCTTTGTTTTTGAACAATTGGTTTTTTGTCTTCCAGGAGTTGAATTTTATGTTTACAAAAAGATGAAAAAATTCTAGGAATGTCTGTTGTTTTCCAAGCAAAGGCTTGTTTGTGTCTTTTAAGAACTGATACGAGCTTATTTTTGTTTTCTTCAGAAAGCTGAGATGATATGATAACAGGAAGAAAAGAGGGTTCTTCCAAGAATACATATTCTAGGTTATCAAGAAGAGGTTTGAGTTCAAGATCCGTAAGAGGTTCTTCAATAGATGTTTTGATCGTGTAATCAGTGTTAAAAGTGATTTTTTCAAATGGTGGTTCTTCGGTGTCGGATTCAGATTCAAAATTTTCATCGGCAGTCATTGCCTTGAATTCATCGAATTCAGCAAAGAGTTTTTCTTCAAGGATGGTTCCTTCAAGGGAATGGAGGATTTCACTACCTTCGTCGAGAAGAGCATCGAAATCTTCTTCTAATATTTTGTCGATGACGTCAATACTAAAACATGTATCATCGTTTGAATAGGAGTGTTTCATCGCAGAATCGATGTGAAAGATCATTCGTTCAGTTCTAACTCCAAGATTGAGTTGCTTCTGTTTGACTCGAATTACTGCATCGGCAGTGTGAAGAAAATGTCTTCTTAAGATTAGGGGAACTTTACTATCTTCTTCCATTTCTAGAATAACAAAATTGGCAGGGAAGGTGAATTTACCAACTTCAATGAGCATATTTTCAGCTATTCCAACAGGGTATTAGAATGATTGATCGGCTAATCTTACGCTCATTTTAGTGGGTTTGAGAGTTTCGAGAGATAATTTCACATATAAGGAATATGGCATGAGATTAATGCTAGCACCAAGGTCGGCTAAAGCATTACATGAGAAAGCTTTGTTGAAATTACATGGAATAAGAAAACTTTCAGGGTCTCCAAGTTTTGGTGGAACTTTGTTTTGAAGTATCGTGGAACTTTCATCGCTCAGGAAAGCGGTTGAGATTTGTTCGATTTTATGTTTGTTATTTACAAGTTCTTTGAGAAACTTGCCATAGTTGGACATTCCGGCTAAAACATCGACATAAGGTACATTGATTCGAACGGCTCGAATCATGTCGAGGAATTTTCCATATTGAGCTTCCAGTTTTTCTTTTCTGAGGTGTTGAGGATATGGTATTTTTGGTTTGTATGGTTTGGGTATTAGTGTTTCTTTGACTGGTTTTGGTGTTTTAAGTTTGGGTTGAGGTGTAGGTTCATCATCTTCATCATCGGTATCGAAGTTGATAAGAGTTTCAGAATTGTTTTGTTGATCATTTGGGTTATCTGGTGGGTCATAGGATTTACCACTCTTTGTAAATACGACATTTACGTACTCGTTTCGAGCTTGCGGTAGTTGGTAAGGTTTAGATGAACTACCTTTCGGGTTAGGTTGAGTGTTACTAGGAAGATATCCAGAAGGTCGACCAGATTGCTTGTCAGCATGTCTGTTGAATTTAGCTTTGAGATTTTGAATTGAGGCTTGCTGGTTTTTGGTTGTTCTTTTGAGTTTGTTTTTAAGATCCATAAAAGTGTATTTGACAAAAGAGTCGGTCGAGTGTTGAGCTTTTATGAAATCGCTTAGTTGTTTTTAAAGATCGGGTTTATCATCAGAGTGAGATTGATAGTTGTCTTGGTTGTAATCATTTCTTTCGCTTGAACGCTAGTTATCGCGGTTGGAATCACGGTCGCGGTAATCATTATAAAAACGAGTACGACAGAAAGTTTGCATGAATTTGGATTTTTCTTCACGTGACATGGGTATGTCATCGTCGTCAAGGGTTGATTGTTTTGAACGAGATTGAAAATCTTTATACTGAGCATCTATTTTCATGGTCATGGCATCCATTCGAGCCATAATTTTGTCAGTGTCAGAAATACTGCTACCTTCAGCGGTGAAAGCAACGGTTTTCTTAAGAGATGATTTGGTTTTTTGGTTTTTAGCCCAGTTGAGCTTGAGTAAGACTTTGTATTTGAGAAGCTGATAAGCTTGATTTGGTGTTTTATAGAGACCACCAGCTGCGGCATTTAGAACTTCTTGGGTTATTTCGTTGAAACCATGGTAAAAGATTTTGATAATGTTGCCTTTGGATAGGTTGTGACCATGGCAGTTTCTAAGCATTTCCTTCATACGATGCCAAGCATCGGTTATAGATTCGTTTTTATGTTAAGAAAAGGCTCGGATTTCTTCGAGGAGTCGATTAAAAAGAGCTGGGGGAAAGAATCGGCTAATGAAAGCGATTTGAAGTTCATCCTATGTTTTAATAGTTCCTTCATTGAGTTCGTCCAGCCATGTTTTTGCTTCTCCAGTGAGTGATAGGGGAAACATCATTAGGCGGACAGCTTCATTCTTGGTGTCTTTGTATTTAAACATATCACATATTCTGAGGAATTCATAAATGTGTTTGTGAGGATCGGTTTTGGTTCTACCATCAAATTGGTTTCCCTTGATGAAAGTCAAGTGGTTACCTTTAATGGCGAATTCGTTTGCGATTTTAGGAATGGTGATTGTGGAACCGGGAGTCGGAGCGACAACACGGTCGTCAGGCCACATGGGTTCATCATCCATTGGATCGTAATTTTGAATAATATCAAGGAAGTGACGAAAATAATTGATGTTGAGAATTGGCGGATAGACAATCTCAGGTGTTAAGGTGGGTTGTTTCTTTGTTCGAATGGAACTCTTCTGTTTTGTCGACGAAGTCTTCGATTCAGAATACGTTCAGGTTCAGGTAATGGTTCAACAAGTTCAAAGTTGGAAGCACGTGTATGCATCCAAGGGATAATTTTTTTGGGTCAGTTTGCCAGAAAACTGTACGACGATTTTGAAAAGCGGGAATGTTAAAAATTATTTTTGAAGGGTTGATTACAAAACAACTTTTTGAAATCCCCAGCAACGGCGCCAAAAACTTTTGATGTGTTTTGAAAGCTTTAAATTTATAAGACTGAGATTACCGTTTATTAGATGGAAACACACGGGTCAAAGTATAACCCACGTATGTAGTACATTCTTTTTTAGGTAAGACCAGGTCGTCCACAGGGATTTGCGTAGTGTCGAATAATCAGCTGAAAAATAAACTTTAACAAATGTGAGAAATATGACTACTCGGATAATTTCATATAACTTATAAGCAATGGTGATAGTTACGATCTTAGACGTAGGACTTTAATTTATAAAAAGTATTTTCTCGTCAGAAAACGTTTTCACAAATTAACTTGTTTAACTTAAGACTTATGTTTAGTTAACTCGATTAAATGTGTCACTCAAATAATCCAGTTACTATTATATCAAATCTATTTTTGTTTATCAAATAACGTAAGTGGATTTCTCGTCACAGACGATAAAGATCATAGACAAATCTTTAAAACTATATAGATCACAACGGGTCTTTCGACCTATACCGGTGTGAGTATATAATCAAAGTTGATAATCAAAGTTGATAAGATAAGATACGATAGGATTATAACATAAGCTTAAGATTAACAAGATCGTAATTATACCAAATGCTTATTCATTATATTATTTTCACCGAGTAGTCATGAGAGATTTAGCCTCTCATGGCTATGAAGTTCATAACAAAATTAAAAGGAATAACAAGAAACATACTATTTCCGAGGTAAGAATATGGATCAAAATTCTCCTAGTAACAAGTATGGAATTGAAATACAACCTTTTATTCTTATAATTCTATTATATTTTTCTTTGTTCTTCGTGTTTTGATCTTCAATCTTCAAGGTTTATGGTTTTTTAGGGTGAAGAATTGGAAATATGATTGTTGTGTGAGAGATGTTTGAGTGGGAGATGATGATGTGAAGTGAGAATGGATGATTTATGTGAAAATTCAGCCACTATATATAGGCTAAGTTTGGGGTAAAAGTGCGGCGTACACAAAAGATTGTGCAGCGCACTTGGTGATTAAATGCGAGGGGAATTTAATTTTTATTGAGAAGTGTGGCGCACAAAAGTATTTGTGCGGTGCACAAAAGTATTTGTGCGGTGTACTTGGGGTATTAATGCTATCTTCATTTAATTCACTTTAATTCTTGGACTCGTTGAAAGGTGTGGCGCACAAAGTGTAAGTGCGGCGCACTTATGCCTTTTTCAGCCTTGAGATTTTTCTTTTCTTCTAACTTGCTTTTCAATAATCGAAAACACTTGAACTTAATTTCCTTTGAGCTCGAGATGACTTCAAGTGAACCTGCACATAATTTATGCTATTAAGTATCGAAAGTTTACAAGAAATGATAGAATATATATAAATAACGCCGCTAAAAAAATGGACAGTTTAGGCGTTATCAAAACTTAAGCATTTGGTTTCCAATATCTCATGGGTCCGTTAGCGTTATACGTGCTATTTTTTTGGTAAAGAATTATACATGATGTTTGGTTGGTTCATCTATGGATATGGTGGACAAGATCCCCAAGTACTGAAGTTGGGTGGTTGAAATTGGTATCCTTGTTGTGTTGAATAGTTCCAACTAACTTGGTGATAGTCACTTTTAGGGTATAAGTTGGTGGGTCTCCTATGAGGCATTTTAGGGCGCGTTTGGATTTTACTTTTTCCTAGTCCTTGACCAAGTTTCAATGTCGGTGTTTGTTTCATATTTCCTATGGTAGCATTAGGTATTGATTTCTTAGTTATTTGTACCGAACTACTTCTTTTAATTATGTTTGAATCTAAATTTTCACAAATCTCTACCGAAGGACGGTTCCCAACGTTTGAACTGACCGGTTCTCTTACAGAGGGAACCGGCTCGGCTGGTTTTATAGTGGGCATTTTCCCACTTTCTTGACTCAATTTTCCTGGTTTATCTTTTCTTCGAAGCTCTATCTTCTGTGAATCCTAGCCCCTTTTTTTCTTTTTGAGATCTTTGATTTTTAATCATTTCTTCCAAGAAATGGCTACTATTTTCAAACTTAGCAAGTTTTAAAGAAAGTGACTCAATCTTGGAATTCAATTTGGCACAAGACTTACATTTTATGATAATTTACTTATTCTTCTCTAGTCGTTCTATCCTATTCTTAAGTTCATAAACCTTATTGTCTAGGATTTCATTTTTAGTTTTTAACATTTTGTTTTTGTTTATTATCCTAAGACTAATTTTGCATAACTTGTTGTATTCATTTTGTAATGACTCGCTATCTAAGTATGAACTACTATAGTAAAGAGTGTCGAAGAGTACCTCATTGTTGTCGAGTGCCATGAGACAAATTTCATCTTTCTTAGAGTCGTCTTATTCTTCACCATCACTCCAACATCCTCCAACAAAGGCCTTTTAGTCGTTAAAGAAGTGTTTGGGACAATCACTTATAAAGTGATTCAGGTCACCACACTTGAAGCACCTTCACTCATCTTTTCCCTTCTTCTCATCCTTTACTTTTCGGATGTTCTTTTTGTCGTCGTAAGGTTGACGGACAAACTTCCCTCTTCTTCTAAAAAATTTCTTGAAATCTCTTACGGCCATGGCATATTCTTTATCACTACCCGAACATGACTCTTCTTCGTCACTTGATACTTTCCTTGCCTTTAGAGCTAGAGATTTATATTTTTCCTTCTTGATCTTAGAAGCCTCCGAGTCCTTCTCTAGCACTACCTCATAGACTTTTAAGTCGCCGATGAGTTCATCTAGAGGTAGTGTCGACAAGTCTTAAGATTCTTCTATCGTTGTCACCTTCGGACGCCATTTGGTAGGAAGAGCTCTTAAGAATTTCCTAACATGGTTACGACTTGAAAAATATTTGTCAAGTGCTTCTAAAGATGTAATAATAGTATTAAATCTAACAAACAAGTTAAGGATAATAAAATAGATTTGGTTTCATCATGAGAAATAACAAATTCTTCATAATTTTGAACAAACAAATCTATTTTATTATCCTTAACTTGTTTGTTAGAGGCTTTATTATGGTATTTTAGATTGCTTATTAGTAATGATGGGTTGGTTTAGAGCGTAATAGGTTAATTTTCATCCCTGTTTGGTGCAAGGGATAAGGTATTCTTCCATTTTCACACTTTCTTACTTAAAATTATTTTTACTATTTGCTTATTGCTGCTTATTCTGTGCTTAAAGATTGCTTATTAATGCTTAGTTTGCTTAATCATTTCTAATTTAGTTTAGTTTGTTCAGTAGATAGCTTAAGTTGGTCTAAATTTGTATTACTTATTAATTGTCTCTGGTGTGTCTTGTGATGTGTAGCTCGAAAAGTCTAGCTTATATTATGTCCTGGTTTGTCTTTAGCTTTTGCTTAGTTTTATTCATTTGCCTTTAAAATCCTATATGTTTGACAAACCCTTAGTTAATTCAATCTGTTTAGTTTGAAACTAAAATTGAGATTGTTTAAAGAGTGTTTTGGTTTATAGGATCCAAAATGGGTCAAAATAGAGTAGATGTTACTTTTGGGTCCTAAGTCAGTTTGAGTTAGCTTTAAGTTAATCTATGAGTCAGTTTTAAAGAGTTTTTACAATTTGAAATTCAAGTTTTAGATTTGCTACAATCATGGTTTGAAACTGTTAGATTTTAACTTATTATAATAGCTTATTTGATTAGAGTTAGTTAAGGTGTTTATTAGAGTAATTTTCATGCTAATTTTGAGTTATTTATACAGTAGGATTTAGCTGCATTATTTGGTTTTTGGTTTTAGTCATTTTTAGAGTCAATTGCAATCAGGATTAGTTATGCCCTTAAAGCCATTTTTAAGCTTAAATTCAGATAGTTAGGATAGTTTTTAGCTTTTTGAAACTTATTGTTCAAGTAGTTCATAGGTAAATTTAGAACTGTTTTAGCTTGTTTTATAAAAATTAGCTTATTTGCCAATCTGTTTCTAAACTTAAAAAATGTCCTTTGTCTTTTCAAAAATTGACTTAGTGCATACTAAGCCAAACAGCTTTTTCAAGTTTCTTTTTCATGGTTTAATTGAATTTTAAAATGCTTTTCAAGAATAGTTTTAAATTGTTTTTTGGCCAAGCTTTAAGCTGGTATAAGCTATAAATCATAGGGCGTTTGTGAAGCTTAAAATAGCTCATAAGTTTGCGTAAAAGTCTGTGTGGTATTCTAGTTTTAGAAAAAGTGCTTATTAGCTGACATGTGGGGGGCTTTGTCATTTTAGCTTAAGTTTAGTCCAAATAGCTTATTAGGGTAATGTTAGGTTAGTCATAGCTTATTTTATTAAGTTTAAGCTTATTCCAAGCTTATTTCGTGTCTTTAAGTTTGTTTATAGTTTAAAAGTGTCTGAGTGTTACTGGTCATTGTATTAGCTAATTTCCAGCTTATTTTTAGTTTCAACAAGTTGTTTTCACAAATAATGTTATATTAAGCTGTTTTTAGTTTGCTTTTCAATGTTGGTGCAAAAATAAAAAAAGGGAAAGAGAGGAAGTCAGGGGGAGCAAGGCTCGACCCTTGTGACCTCTACCCTCCGTCACCTCTTTATAACACAAACACATTAATACTGCGCCCTTGGGACTTTTTACATCTAAGGTGCGTTTAATGTTACATTTAACCCTTTTTTTGAGTTTTAGTTATAATTAGCACTTCGAGTGCTTATTTGATTTTTTTTGGCTTATTTAGTTTAGCTCTTTAGGATTTGATATTTTTCCTACATCCTGCTTATAATAAGCTACTTTTAGAAATTTTCTAGGATTTTTAGCTTAAAGTTTTATAATTTTCGTGAATTAATTTTGTTAAAAACTTTAAAAAATCATAAAAAATAGAAAAATAATCAAAAAAAATAAAATTCTTTTTTATAAAATTTTCTTTTATCATATTTTAGGCTTAGGATTTAAATTTACTTTCTTAGGATTAATATTTTGAAATTTCACTTTTTAAGGAACGGGATTTCGTTCCCGTTCTCATTTTCTTCGTTTTAGCTTTAATCATCCTCGTTTTAGAGTTTCCTTAGCTTTTACTTATTATCTAGTTAATTAGGATTATAAAAAGTCCTGAATAGATATCCAATCCACAATTTTTAAAGTCTACAACAATCACCGAGGCACAATCAAGATTTTTGGGAATTAGTAAACATTTTGGAAACGGATAAGGTTAAATCCTCACAATATCTAACAAGGGTTATTGTGTGCGGGTTATGTATCAAGTAATTTCACAAAAGTATGCTTGAAAAAATTTTAAATTTGAGCATAATTTAAGCATTTTAGTGTGAAAAATAGGACAAGTATCATTCTAATTCCCATCCCCCCACTTGAATTATACAACGTCCTCGTTGTATAGATAAAACATTAAAAACGGGAATTAAAAAGAATTAGAATGAGAAACTCCCCTGATATTTTGCTCTGTAGATTCTCCATGTTGAGTTTATAAGCAAGGATGTGTGTTGTAAATGCATCTGAATACTAGCATGACTACAATCACACATAAGATTCCAGATCTAACAAGGGTTATTGTGTGCAGGTTATGTATCAAGTAATTTCAAAAAAGTATGCTTGAAATTTTTTTAAATTTGAGCATAATTTAAGCATTTTAGTGTGAAAAATAGGACAAGTATCATTCTAATTCTCATTCCCCACTTGAATTATACAACGTCCTCGTTGTATAGATAAAACATTAAATACGAAAATTAAAAAGAATTAGAATGAGAAACTCACCTGATATTTTGCTCGGTAGATTCTCCAAGTTGAGTTTATGAGCAAGAACGTGTTGTAAATGCATCTGTATTCCGGCATGACTTCAATCACACATAGGATTTCAGATGATTGATACTTCACCAACTTCGTCGATTTCTTTGCAGCGAGGTCCTGTGCAAAATATAGGAAAAACATGCATTCCTATCTTGGTACCTACGGTGAACTTAAACTAAACTAAATACTAAATACGGGTTAGTCTGTTGAATACGCCGTATCATGTGCATGAATATGCCGTATTGACAGAACTGACAATAATGGTTTAAAGGTGCATACAAATAAAAGACTTATAACGTCCAGACAATCAATACGCCGTATGGTATGGAGCGGATACGCCGTATTGATGTCTAGGAAAACAGACTCGATAAAAATAAATAACAATTCAGGTTGTCTCCCGGGAAGCACTTTTCTTTCAGCTAGTCTTTAAGTTAGACTTTTTTCCAGCTTCCTTCAAACACTTGAAATCACTCTCTCTTTCGATTATGCTCTTGATTTGGATAGCGCGCCAGGTTTCGTAACATACTCACGAACTATGGTGTTGAACTTACTGCCAGTCTTTGTTCTATCATGCATAAACAAGTCAAAATCATCATACCATAATATATACATCACAAGATAAGCAGTTTTAAGTTTAGGTACAACATGATACGAATAATATAAATGTACAGAGGATAAAATCAAAAGATAAGGGATAGAGGGATCATGGGTCTGGCTGTTGTGGGGTTGCGGAAGTGCTGGCCTCGCCAGTCCTCTGTCTGGTGCGTCTCTCGAAGACAGCTGGGGAGCTACCTCGAAAATTCCCATCAAACGCCTGATAAGTTTGCCCGCTAGCCTTCATGAGCTACGTCATACAACTAATCATCCATGTGGAGACTCTACCCTGGTCGGTTATTGAACTCTCCACAAGTCTACGCAAACTCCTGACATCCCTACGTAGTCCCTGAATCTCCTCCTTAAGTCTCCCCAATCTATGAGGAATAGTCTTACCCGCAGCTGGAGGTGGTGGCGGCGGCTGAGGTGCCTGCACGGGTGTTGGATCAACCTGAGCACCCTCATCGACCGCAGGAGCATCCTCAGCGGCCTTAGGGGCACCAGTCACAGCAACCTGCTGCCTCTCTGGTCCCGGGGCTACCCAAGCTCAGTCATCTCCTATCTCCATACAGATGTTGAGCTTAACAAGCTCACCCATATCAATCAATGGTAACTCACGAGTCACAACTGATAATCCTCTCAATCCATCATCACTCACCAGACCAAAGTGATGAGCAAGACGCCCAATAAAATGACCTCCTGATAACCTGGCACCACTCTTCCTCCCTTCAGCGTGCCTGAACAAGTACTGTGCTAATAGATACGGGACGTTAGCTGCCCCTCGGTCCATGCTACGTAGGTAGAATAGGTCAGTGGCAGTCACCTTTTCATGTGTCTGCCCCCTCCCAGAAATGCTGTATGAGATCAACCTGTGGCACAGCCTCCAAACCGGATCTCTGATGTAAGTATACGAGGGATCACCTCTCAAAAAGTCCCTGCCAGAAGAAATCTCAATCTAGTAATCACTAAGATCCCCCTTATCAGGGATCACTCTCTCACTCCCTAACCAATATGCACCAAATCCGTCCTCTGCCATCTCCTCGGCAGTATGCAAACCTAGAGCTAGAATAAACTGCCTCCAAGTCATACTACGCCTAGCACCTCCTAACTGAAAACATAGAGTACCAGCCACATCTAACCCCATCTCGTCTCCGATCCTACAAGTGCTGAAGAACTCGAGTATAAACTCCTGAACTAAAGGTGCTCGGATCCCAAACAATCTCCTCCAGGCGTGACTCACAAATACCTCCTGCCCATCGTTCCCAGTGTATACCATCCTCATCCTCTCGGCCAAATCCTGCCTCATATCAGGAGTCAATCCCTCAAAATCTAGTATATGTACTCGGTTAACCTGCCTACCGAATATCGTCTCGAGCCTCTACTCAAAATTGTGCACTATCTCCTCAGTGTATCCCACTACCTGATAACGAAGCCATAGGTGTCTCTGATCACGAGGTGGTAAGGGTGACATATCTGTAAAATCAACGAGATCAATACAAAGATTATTAAAATTTATTCAGTCTGTTCTGAGGGTGGATACGGCGTATTCGTAAATGGATACGCCGTATAAAGATCAGTTAAGTCAATACGCCGTATAGATAGAAATCAATACGACGTATGAGAATGAAAACTCGGGATCCTTTTCAGATCAATACGCCGTATTCATTTTACTGAATACGTCGTATTGAGGTTTTAAGATTGGGTAAAATTGAGTCAATACGCCGTATCCGTTTGAGTGGATACGCCGTATTGCTCTGCAGTTTAAAAACAAAAAGGGGTTTCTCTTTCCTACCCATTTTGACCCATTTCCTAATTCAAACAACACTACCAGTTATCTCATTCAAAGGGTAAAGGAACCCTAGCATATAGTTCTATGGCATAACCCCTAATCTACAAAACCAATTCCTAACCCTAATTCTAATTTGAAATTTAGAAAATCAAATGGAAAAAGGGACGAATTAAGGTTCAATACCTTTTTGTGATGAATCGAGAGAGATAAAACACAGAGAAAGTGATTGATTCTCCAAGAATTTTCGCGGTTAAAATTTTTAAGTAGGTAAAAAGAGAGTGTGTGTGAAAAGCTCAATCCGACGTATCAGTTGGGCTTTTATACCCAGACTCGATACGTCGTATTGGTGTTTGTGTAATACGCCGTATTGGCGAATTCTGTTGACTTAGTCAACTTCAGTTAAAAACAGTGAATACGCCGTATAGGTTTTAACCTAATACGCCGTATCCGTTCTTGGAGACCAATTTTCCTTATATTTAACAAACTAAAGAAAATGTACCTTGGCCTCCGCAACGTTCTTGCACAATCACCATCCTTATAATACCATTTAGGGTCGAACGGAATGCCAAACGGCACATACAAATTCTTAATAAGATTGAATAGCATTTTGTTGACAAGATGATTCCAAGCCATGACATTTACATTTAATTCCATGACAAAACTTCTCATAATGAAAACTTTATTGATTTTATCGTGACTTACTTTCAGAAGTTCATTTGACCCTTGTGTATTTTCATTAACCCTCGAAGATTGTATCATATCGATTTCATTATCATCATTGCCCTTATGCGATTTTAGATCATCGGGATAAATTATGTTGAAGGGGAATAGATCATTAAAGTACAAAATGCTTTGTTCCTCTTCATTATATTAGGACAACGATGTTTCATCTTTAAAATCAAATTCATCGATATGTTGAGGGCATAAAGTGGTTCAGTTGAGAATTAATTTAGATTAAGAGCAACATTGAAAACATGGCGAAAATTCCATTTCTCAAATCTTTAAAGAAGTCTAAATCAAACTATACAACTGATCTAGGCTCGGGTGATGGAAACAAGCTTATACTTTTTCAATATAATTTTCCGAATAATATGAAATAATTAATAAATATGGGCCGTCTTCAAATCATTGGCTGAGAAATATATTATAAAAAACAAGTTTGTTGTCCCAAAACGACCGAGTGAATCTTCATCGTCGGTTTGTCAAATGAATATTCAAATCGAATTTCATCATTAAAATGAACTTACCGTGGTTCATAAGAAGGTGTTTATCATTTTGATGTCAAATTATCCATGAAGACAATACTGGGAATTTGGTTCAACGGATCTGAGGTCGAGAACGTCTTCATCATACCAGATCTTACCATACTTAGAAATTTCCTAGTTAAACACTTTCCTACGTTTTTGACCTTTTTCTTCCTCAAGCCTGATGCATTCTTCCATAGTAATGTTTGTGTCGTCCATCCTGTAATAAACTTACTAGGGCAGAAATCCGTCAAATAACATCTACGTCATAGCAATATAACAGAATACGGCCGAACAATTAACAAACAGACAGAATATAAACCAAATCAAACTACACAAATTCTAAGGGTGATCTAAACTAATGCTAAAAACCAAAGTATCAATAAAAAATCAAAATTATTTTTCACTCTTCGGTCAACGTCGCCAAAAACTAGATGGTCGATGTGTGGATTTAAATTAATGATCCATAGTTTTAAATTCATATTTGCCGACTTAAACCAAAACAACACTTTACGGCTAGTGTACCCGGTCGTGGTGGGAGTTTACCGTAGTAAGTAGGTTCGATCACTAAAGCGGAAACACTTTCAATTTATTAATACTTGGTTTTTTTTCCAAACTCAGATTAGTCTATTCATGCAAAACCTATGTTAATCCAAAATCTAATGGATAAGGGGTTTTTCCCAGCCTGAGAGAAACTGGCACAGGTTGGTTTGTGACTAAACGCAATTTCAAGACTTAAAATACACGCGAAGCAAATTAAACAGAAGATAAAAGAAGGATCGTAAGCCAAATACAAGAAAACTGTATAACCATATTATTCCAATCAGAACGTTGGTGTTGTTTATTATGCAATGGATTGCTTATCTCGAGGAGGCCATATCAGTTGCTTAAGACTTAGGCGTACTTTTTTCCTAAATCCTAGACACGTAGAATTTGTCACAATGAAACGCATCTGCATAAAGGTATCCTTAATGAGCGATTATAACTAGTCTGTAGAGATAAAAAGCAATGGGTGATCTTGTTAAACCTCTAGCCATAGAGACGTTACCCAAATAACTGCTTAATGCAATTTATACCAAGTAGTCCACTAACCAATTCTTTACCAATTAATCAAAACGTACTCGTTGATACCAATGACCAAGCTTAATCAAAGGGCAAAGTATAGGTCGTTAATCGTGACCCTAATGTCCTAATGTAAATCACACGATATGTTAAGCTATCCCAGCATCTAGATTAGCTTGTCTGTACACTAGATCCAGTTGAATGATAGGTCGCATACAAAACACCTAAACAATTATATTTTATAAACATAAACAAGGAATCAACATAAAACGAAAATCGAGAAATCAAACCAAAGATAAATTTTCATATAATGCCTAATACCCAAATTATTTAGCCTTCAAAACGTCATAATTAATCAAAAGAAATGAATTAGCCAAGGTAAACTAACCGAGTTACGAATGAAACCAAAAACAAAACAATTACAAGAAGTATAAAAAATTACATGTTTCTCCCAATGGAAAGTTAATCGCTTGCTCGAACCTCTGTCTGCTCTGTTTTCTCATCTGAAAAAATCGAGTGTTTAGAGGTTTAGGTATCGTGACATATGATTTAGCACACTTAAAACTCGTTTTTGAGTTTTCTATTTATAGGGTAATGGTTTGTTCGAATACAGGCGTCATCCAAGTCTTGGATACGGCGTATAGAGCGTTTTGTTATTTGAGTATGGATGGTCACGTTATGATATTCTTAACCTTAAATATTTTATTCCCAATATAGCTGAATACGGTATTGCCTTCTTCTGCTACGGCGATGGATCTTGTTTTCCTTTGTGGTCTATGGTATGTGCAGATACGCCTGTATCTTCCTTGATGATCGGCTATTGTTGTCAAAATGATAAACATCAAAATATCTTCGTAATAAAGCTAAAAACAAGTATTCTTTGCTCTGTCAGTGAATTTCAAACTCTAGCCCCGGAATGCCTTCTTTTAGTCCTTCTTAGACCAAGTACTCCATAATTACTAGCAATACTCAATATAAACGATTAGTAAATAAATTATACAAAATGGGTTAATTACATGGGATAAATGATGCTATAAAATAGACGTTATTTTATGTCATCAAGTAACCATCTTGACCATAAACAAATAGAAGAGAAACTGTACGACATGTAGGACGATAATAACTTGTTACGACGCAGTGGCTGGCTGAACGTTCTTCCAAAACAATATCATAATCCATGTCGGTTTCCGAGCCCGTCTCGTATACTATGGCACCTAACATATCCCTTCTAGGAAGCTCATACTCCCGAGCACCAACGACATTGTACAACCGCACTTTGAAATTTGGAATGTGTATCCTTAAACTTCTCACGTTCCGTCCTGAACAACTGGACCAATGCATTAATGAGTTATCCAATAATCTTTATTAAAATCCTTAGACAACATCTCTACGCAGAACACTGTTCTCCCCCCCACTCGAAATGACTCATACGAATATCTACTTTGTTTCCCCTTATCTAAATGTACAACTGCAAGAACCGTGCGGTTGCCCCTGCTGCTGGACAATAGTGACCCGAACCAATGGTACAAACTATTCGTAAATCTTAAAGTACATTTGTTCCCACTTCCATTGTTAAACGACCTGTTTCATCAATGCCACCCTAATGATGTCATGCGAGAACATCTGCTTATACCATTCTTATATTGTCCAAAAAAGTGGGATGAATCAACAATAACATCATTATGATACGGGATATATCTATACGTGCATAAGGCAACACCCAAACCCAAGCACGAGACCCTCCTCTACAACAATGATATAACGTGGACTGCACCTCTACGTGTATTCTTTACAAAACGTTCCTCATGAACCAAAACAGATTTTACACAATGTTGACAACTGTGACACAACTTCCAAATGTGCTTATATCCCCAAGCTGGTAGGCCTGACGTACGTTGTTGTAGAATTTATGATTCATCGCCAGCAACAACAAAAGTCTCGTCTAGTCGATCCCCCTCTATCACGGGATCGTTGTTGACATTGGGGAGACCATTGTGCAGATCGTGAGATATAGTATAGTGGATTTGGCCTTCCCGAAGTACATACAATACTTTAAATATAAACACTTAAATAACAAACTATATATCAGAAAGCAAACACAGAAAATCGAAAACTGATAAGAAACATCCATGAACATATGTACCTAACCCACTTGACAATTTGAAGAAATATCACTACGAATAACATGAATGGCGTCATCGTAGCGTCCACCGATACTAATCGAATGCCCATTTGAACAGACATCGAATGGGACAACGATTGACTACCTGGTAGAGGTACAAACAGAGACGGAGCCAGAAATTTATATTAGGGGGGCCTAATTTTTTCCGGTAGTAATATACGATTTCTTGTTTTATAAGTTGGATTAAAGTTTGAATCGTTTGACATACGGGTTCAATGCTTTTTTTCAGTAATAGCATACAATTACTTGATTGGTTGAGAAAACAAACAAAATAGGCAAAGTTTGACGTAAATGATAGCGAAGATTGTTCAATAACACTACAAACTATTGTAGTGGTTTTTTTGTGAAAGAGGCTAAGTCACAATACTTGCCTAACTAAATTGAAAAATCATAAACTGAAGGGGTCATAATAGAATTGCTTAGTAGAAGACTATAAGTACAACATGTCAACATTAACAATTAGATAATTAAAGGACTAACCTTTTGTTATTTTTCTGGTCATCTTCCTCGTAAGAAACAAAACCTCACAACTTCCATTGAAAAAAATTCTCAATTTCTTTCTTTTATACTCGTGCTATTTATTAAATTGTCTCTTTTCTTTCTTTCTTCTCATTTAGATGTAACGTGGTTAACGATCTAGTTCTAGAACAGGTCTTAATTTTTCTGGGAACAACCTTCTCATAGGGTAGGTCCACCAATCTAGTTCTAGAACAGGTCTTAATAGCAGCTGGCCGTCTACATCGTTGCGACGCTGGAGTAGGTTGCCTCACACAAGTAGTTGGAGAAACAGTTTGACCAACAGTTGGCACTTTAGGTATATGCAGCCCTCGATCGAAAGACGCTACTGAAGTCGACTGACGTACACACGGTCTCTTCGGAGACACACTCTGACCAACACCATAATCGTTGGCATAAAACTCCCGACCATCTAGATTACGTCCAACACCACAGGCACCACCGCCAATGGCGGTATACTTACGAACCAATGTGACGGTTTTGAACTTGGCTCACGTACACAGTGTCTTTTCGGAGACACACTCGGACCAACACCACAAACATCGTGACAAAGGTCCTGACCAACCACATTACCTTGAACACTACCAGCATCGCCACAAACAGGGGTACACTTAGGAACCAACTTTCCCTTAGTTTTCATTAGGACAAACGTAGCTGTAAAATGGGATACTATAAGAGTCTAACAGCTATCCGCTTACCCTAAAAATATCTTGTAATCCTATCACTGATAAATACTAACTGTAACACCGACCTAGTTACCCTAACAATATGTTGGAGTTCTACGACTGATAAATACTACTAAAAATGGCACCTTAAACAACACTAACAACAGCATTTATATGTGGCAAGAAGCAAATAGCAACACCAAAATTCAAAACCGATAATAACAATGGCAATAGGCAAAAGAAGTAGTCGTAAATACTGGTAACCATGGCAACAATCATATAGCAAACGTAACATATAAAAAACATCAGTAATAAATATAAAACACGAATCAAAAAGGACATGCAAACAAAAAAACACGCAATGATGTAATCCCCTTCGTACGAATCAAAAGAAAGAAACAAACGAAAACCCACTTACCGTCACCACGATGAAAGAAGAAGATAGGTAGAAGAGATGAAAGTAGAACTATCCCGAAATTCCACTGTAGATACATATAGATACATGAACCGTCATGAGAAAAAAAGCTGGTGGGGGGGAACCAAAACGACACGCACGTGCACGTTGGTCGTTTTTGTAATGCATTTTAGTATGTTTTATAATTAAATACTAGTATATGTTTGTTGGAGTATGTAGTTATATCGCCCTCTTTATTTTGTTACCTCATGTTTATTTTTTTATGAAATAGTTTGCTTTTCTATTCCTTGACGCAATTAGATAATTCGAATCTAAAACCGCAAAGTTATTTGCACGAAAAAAGTATAATCAGAAAATGTTGCTTGCCAAAAAATGTTACATCTTTGTCATCACCGCAACGGTACCGTACTACGGTACTAGTAGCCACAAATGCATATAGGGATCCGAATGCTACTTTCAACAAAGCAAAAATGGTAGCAAATATTGCTCTCAAGGATATCATACTACTAATAAACTGGGTATATATAAACTGAAAACTCAAATTTGGAAAACAGTTTAGTGCTATATTCTTGCTTGATGATATACTGCATCTTACCAGGTACCTTCCGATTTTAGTAAAAGGAATTCAGTCTCGATCAAACATACTTAATCATGAACTAAAAAACCTTAATGAAACTATAAACTTTATTGACACCAACATAGTAAATTCATACAGAATATTTCCACAATACAACATAATCAAACAAGTTACGATCCCTTCGTCGACTTATTTACACATATTACCATAAGTATGTTTCTAAAACATATAAGAACACATTTTCAATTTCTTTTCCAGTAGAAACCAAGTTTACATTCGGTACGTTCAATGACGACCCATGGTCTGCTCCCCAGGAGCAATCATAACCATCATAGGTTGAACCCCAAAGCCAGGATGAGGAAGTCTACGACGAAGCTCGCGCCCTTCTTGGCATAGAGCACAAGGGTGGCAGCACACATGAGTTGCACACTACCAGCATCGCCACAAAATAGGGTACTACTTAGGAACAAACTTTCCTTTAGTTTTCATCTAGGACAAAACGTAGCTGTAAAAAATGGATAATTATAGAGTCTAACATCTATTGCTTACACTAAAAAAAAAATAATATCTTGTTAATCCTATCACTGATAAATACCAACTGTAACACCAACCTAGTTACCCTAACAATATGTTGGAGTTCTACGACTGATAAATACTACTAAAAATGGCACCTTACAGACATAAAACAAACACTAAACACCTCAGCATTTATATGTTGGCAAGAGCAAATTCGCTACTCCAAATTCAAAACGATAAAATAACCAATGGCAATAGGCAAATAAGTAGTCTTAAATAATTGGTAAACCTGGCAACAATCATATAGTAGCTACGTAACATATAGAATACATTCAAGTTAATAATATAAAACACACGAATCCAAAAAGGGTCATTGCAAACAAAAAAACATGCAAGATGTAATTCACTTGTACGAATCACAAGAAACAAACAAACGAAAAAACCCACTTACCGTACCACGATGAATGAAGAAGCTAGGTCAGAAAGAGTTGAAAGTAGAGAACTATCCCGAAATACCACTGTGATACATGAACGTCTGAGCAAAAAGCTGGGGGGGGGGGGGGACACAGTTACTGGACCCAATGAAACGGGCCAAATTAAACCCACAACCAAAACGACACGCACGTGCACGTTGGTCATTTTTGTAATGCATTTTAGTATGTTTTATAATTAAATACTAGTATATGTTTGTAAGATGTTACGGAGTACGTAGTTATATCGCCCTCTTTATTTTGTTACCTCATGTTTATTTTTTTATGAAATAGTTTGCTTTTCTATTCCTTGACGCAATTTGATAATTCGAATCTAAAACCGCAAAGTTATTTGCATGAAAAAAGTATAATCAGAAAATGTTGCTTGCCAAAAAATGTTACATCTTTGTCATCACCGCAACTGGTACCCGTAATAAGGTTATTAGTAGCCACAATGCCTTATAGGGATCCGAATGCTACTTTCAACAACGCAAAAATGGTAGCAAATATTGCTCTCAAGGATATCATACTACTAATAAACTGGGTATATATAAACTGAAAACTCAAATTTGGAAAACAGTTTAGTGCTATATTCTTGCTTGATGATATACTGCATCTTACCAGGTACCTTCCGATTTTAGTAAAAGGAATTCAGTCTCGATCAAACATACTTAATCATGAACTAAAAAACCTTAATGAAACTATAAACTTTATTGACACCAACATAGTAAATTCATACAGAATATTTCCACAATACAACATAATCAAACAAGTTACGATCCCTTCGTCGACTTATTTACACATATTACCATAAGTATGTTTCTAAAACATATAAGAACACATTTTCAATTTCTTTTCCAGTAGAAACCAAGTTTACATTCGGTACGTTCAATGACGACCCATGGTCTGCTCCCCAGGAGCAATCATAACCATCATAGGTTGAACCCCAAAGCCAGGATGAGGAAGTCTACGACGAAGCTCGCGCCCTTCTTGGCATAGAGCACAAGGGTGGCAGCACACATGAGTTGCAAAATCACAAGCTATTTCCGCTTGCTCCAGTTGTTCCCCATCCACGTTGCAGCATCCACCACATGATTTGCTCATTGACTCCCAGTTACCCTGTCAAAAAAAAAAAAAAACAATTCACGATAATTATTACTTAGGATACCTATATAAAACAAAATGGATATACTGTGAACTTAAGATAGCAAGAACAGCTTATTTTCAATAATGATGAAATCAGGCCACATGATATCTTTAAACTTTTATACTTCTTACTGAATAAATATAGTGATATGTATGAAACATCCCGAGAAGAAAAAGTTTGCAACTATGAAGTAAAATATCGAGTCTTATGGATGCAAGATAGAAAGAAGGAAAGATGATGCCGCAAACACTTATCCTAATAATTTGGACATACGGGGTAAGTGGCTAACTGAAGTTGAAACAGGATCAAACTTATGACATAAGTATGCTTTGATTTTGTATTATTCAAATTTAACGCATTAATCATGGGGAAAGACTTGCCTCGAGGTTGAACTTCCTGCGGATCGCTGTACGGGTAGGATATGAAAACCAAGGGGCCATGCAGTTCCATCCAAAAAAGGAGTTTCCAATGAGATATAAACCAGTGTAAGGCAAGCAGTGATTTGCAAAAGTCCCAGGAGCAGATCCAAGTCTCTCAACATTGCCTCCATAAACCACACAGGGGGCAACACTCCCAAGAAGACCTGTGTGAATTTCAAAACTATTATCAAAGTAACACCTTTGGGTGAGGAAATGGCAAAATGTGTATTGCTATGCAGATCAAATACTGGTTAATGCCTATGATATGTTAATTAAAAACTGCCCAACATGCAACTAATGAAATTTGATCAGGAGATAGGTGGAACAGATATATTAGTGCATCTCTTTTGTCATGTACACACTCACGCGCTACGTTATTGTGAAGATAATATAGGCTAAACTGCTAAAGTAATTGTATTTGTACTTGATTAGATGTGTGCCATTTAGCATTCAGCTAGCATTTTTACAGAATCGCTAAAAGTAACTAATGTCATACTTCTGATTATTTCCAAGGTTCAATCCAGATGGAAATCTATGAGTAATAGTAATATAGTATAATACATCTGTAGCCCTAAATCATTAAGTATGGCTCTTGCTTGACTACTGCTTCTTATAGTTCTTCAGTTTAATTCCCTCTTTAATCTTTCTTTCTCTGATATTTTTTCAGCATTCAAACGTGAAAAACACAAATCTCCTTTGTAATGGGCAACCATACAGAAGAGTCAACACACCTAATCCGTAAATTCACCCGTGCTTTAACTGCTAGAGAGCTATAATGATTATAGATAGTCAAGACAGATACTTTATCCAACAACAATTCAACAGTCTGGAACTAGAATCATTAATGTTCCTTAAAAACCACAAAAGATATGACCAGGTTATCTCAAGGACACTAGCATATAAAAGGGATAAACCCCCTTGTACCAGTAAAAGTTTCATTGCCTACTTTTCCAGTCGCATCACGGCTTTATATCAATGTTTGGTGGTGCAAGGGAAAAGTAACAAGAGCTCGTGATTGGTTAGTAGCGCAGTTTATCTAAGAGACACCTAAAGGGACTAACGTATTTCTGGCTCTTACCATTTTGGTATATCTACGTTAATTTCAGAGATCCAACGCGTAAACAAAGAGTTACTAATTATAATCAGTTCTATCATAAGGAATTTCCAACAGAGAAGAGAACGAAACTTAGAAAATGGACTTCGGACTTGGGGGTACTTCTGTAGCTGTACCTCATATTCCTGTTGTACTTTTGTTCAACAATCTAATAGTAATAGCAAAAGAGGGAATTACAGGTGAAGGATGTGACTAACATATGTCTTACCCCTTCATTTTATTACAAGCCACCTCTTTGGACATATGCCTTGCGGCCTTGCCCTTAACATTTTGACATGTATTTGCTCTTTTCAACGTCCCAAAGTGTAAACTGAAGGGGTTTAAGCTTCATTATCGGTTTTGCATCACATGGAAGCTTCAACAGAAAGAGAACGAAACACAAAAAAGGCAGTTTTGGGAGTTAGAGGTACCTAGTATTATGCGTTGTAGTAGATCTCTATTATTTGTTTCAGTAATCTGACAGAAGAAGAGGGAGAAAAATACAAGGGGAGGTGTAACAAGTGGTTAAACAGGGTAGTAGTCTCGACCAATGGTAAAAAGTTAGCAAATATTTTTTTATCTTCTCTCTTTCCACTCATGTTCATGTTGTCTTACACTTCCTCTCATCCCCTTTTCTAGTCACTTCTCACCATGGACATTCACTTAAAGAATCATAGGATCTCATTACAACTTAGAGCTAACTAACCACATCAAAATCTCATTTTCATTCGTATACAGATTCTATCTTGAGCGCACAGTATCACCAGACCCTGTTATGGTCCCGGGTCTGTGATCAAGTTATGGGATTAAGGGCTAGATAGGAGAGAACCCAACGATCTCTGAGATTAACTCTGACTTTAATTTTCTGATTGATTTTCATTGAATGAAACAGAGGTTACATTAAGAGACCCCTAAGTAATAGCAACTTGATAAATCTAAACACTTGACTTTATCCTATATAAAACAATTCAAATAAAAGATAACATCCTAATATACTTCTTTCCTGCTGGTCATAACAGACTCCTTTATTTAAACAACCACCGTCAGGAGCGGGGTATGGGGGAGGTAGGAGGTAGACAGTCATACCCCTACCTGAGGGTAGAGAGACTCCTTATAGAACGACCTCCGCCAAGAGTGTGAGTAAGTGTATATGTGTACAAATATGTTATATATCCGTGTTGTGTGTGTGTGTGTGCAAGTCTGAGTGTAAGGATATATAAACAATAAAAACATATAAGGTTAAAAGCATAAAAGCATATATAAGTCTATGTACAAGGAGTACGACAAAACTTGTAGGTAGGTGTAAATTTGAATCTGTATATCTAAAAGCAGAGGCAGATATCTATCTACACGTGAAGACACTAAGTCGCCTAGAGAAAACTACCCCACAAAAGGAAGACCACCTAGAGTACTAGACACTATACTCATCTATCCTAATTCTAGTTCTACATGTATTCCTATAGACAGTCTTGTCCTCAGACAGGAGAAGCTCCTTCCACTCAAGTTTCGATCCAAAGTTTGGTTAGCCATGGACTAAGGTCAATCCAAATTGTATTAAATGCTTAAACTTGCTAAAACTATTTCCATTGCGGTCAGGTTCCAGAGGTTACTTTACATGCATCATTTTCCCAAACAAAAAAGTATTGAAAAATCTTCCTAAAGCATAAGAGCTAAAGCAAAAAAGTTTCACTACCCTTTCTTCTGAAATACGATACATGGATAGTAACAAGTGGAGCCAAAAATAAGACAATTTAAGCATGGTTTATTAACAAATATCATCTAGACCAGCTTATAAGGCTAAATTAGAGTAGTTTTGCAAACTTATAAAAGCCTAAACGGCACAAATATGAGCATAAAAAGCTAACACGTCCATAAAATAGGTTCAACTCCTTTATCGGACAATTTAAACAGATAAAAACAAAGCAAAAGCGAATAACAAGGTCCAATAGTTAATCTAAACTGTATCGAACATTCAACAAGCTCGAGCTATTTACCAGTGCAGTCAAATCTACCGGTCATTTTACACTTACTTAACGCAAGAGAATTAAGCTTGCGATGCGAATGAAAAATCTATTTCTAAAGAAATAGTTTTTCACCACCAGCTCAATTAACCAACGGTACATAAGTGGTCATAACCAATGGAAGCGAAAATAATAGAGACAGCTTGAGCATAGCCAAACATCAGATATAATCAAACATGCGCGCGCGCACAAAATCATAAAAAAATGTAGCGCCTAAATGGAATAAAGGTGGGCATAAAAAGTTTAACATCTGTAATGATAGGGTTCAATCACTTATCACTCTTCCAGACAAGTAACGATATGAATAATGTGAATGAAGCATATATCTGACTAATGATTGGTAATGCATATACTCAATTACTCATTTGAGCAACAATTTAAATCCACTTTAGAACCATACAAACATTATTACCTAACTTCATCTTACACTAATCATTCAAACAGAACCAAAATCACTATAAATAAGAGTTCACAATTCATAACCGCAACAAACTTACTATCATTTAGTACCACAAAATATATTCCTTATATGCTTGCATGCCCTTACACTTTTATGTTTTTAGGCGTGATTATGTTAATACACACTTACATTCTCTTATTCTTATATGGTACTGTATTATGTTTCTATGCTTTTACCCTTATACTCGCACACAAAAACACACACGCGCATTTATGTGTTACATATTTTGCTCACATATATATCTACAAACACTCTTGCCACATGTCTTTCTAGATGCACTTGAGTCCCTCTAACCTGCTTTGTATTGTTGTTGTTAGTACCACGAAATCCTTCATCCTAATAAATAAACAAGCTCAATCCAATTATTAAGCCCAAAATTATGATGCCTAATCACAATTTAAGCATTACTGACATTTAGTCAGGAATTAAGATTGAACCCATAACTTGCTTCCTCAAAGCCGTCCTTGAGAGGTCAACTAGACGCTTGACCGGTCACCTTTACGGTGTGGGAGTGGTAACAAATAAGAGTTAAGAAATATGATAACCGCAACAAATTTAGCATCATTTAGAAGCACGAAATCCTTCATCCTAACAATATACAAGCTCAATCCAATTACCTATCAAATCAACTCTAATCTCCCTAAACACAACATTATTAACAAAATCCAAACTACAATATAAATAAATAAAATTAAAAAAAAAGGACTTACAAACTTCAAGATCACTGCTACAAAACTCATCATTCCTCCCTAAACAAGCAAACAGCCCAGAATCCCATTGGCCCTTAGCTAAGGGCTCACCCATCACATTCCCATTACTTACAGGCAACCCATCTGCTCTCCATCCATACACAACTCCACCCTCATGTTCATGTACCGGTGGTGATTGTTTCTTGGTGTTCTCAGGTAATGACACGTCAGCAGTGGTTTGATCGGGTGATAAAAGTGGGCTTGATTCTGAGTTTGCCATGATGATTTGTTGTTAGATCTGGTGAAATGAAGATGATGATAGTGATGGATCGGGTCAAAATGTGTTTTTTTTTGTTTGTGTTATTTAAGGAGGTGTTTAATTGGACTTTATCAACTTAGCGAGTATTTGCTCAAAGAAAATAACTTAGCTAGTAAGAAATGATAATATTTTAGAATCTATCTATTATGCTAAAAGATACTATAAAAGATACGGCCTCTAAATTTAATAGGGCTGTATTCTTAAAAGCTATGTGTTACTCACACAACCGTATGTACAAAATCGTGCTACAGTATACCGAATGTGAAGTTGTATTCAAGCAAATGTCAGTTAATGCAATCGATTCTTCTCCATTCATTAGGAAGCATTCATTGTGCAGTTACATAACACCCTGTAAGAATGCAAAGAATCCTTGTTGTTACAGACCTTACATCTGCTGTAGTTAGAGCCTGAAAGCAACCCAATCAACCTGGATATGGCTATAAATGCAGTGGTTACCAATTTTCCTTCTCACACATCATAACAGACAAGTTATACCAGATAACACATAAGTCAAAGCAAAGAAAAAGATGTCCACTGATTTTGTAGGCACCAAACCGGTTAGCAAAGCTGCAGGCATGGATGAATCTTCACCAACGAAGCCTCAAGAAAAGATGTCGGCCAAGTCTGGAGGCACCAAATCGGACAGCAAAGCTGTAGGCATGGCTGAATCTTCACAAACGAAGCCTCAAAAAAAGATGTCAACCAAGTCTGGAGGCACCAAATCGGTTAGCAAAGTTGCAGGCATGGCTTAATCTTCACAGACGAAGCCTCATTTGTTCTTGGACGAATTGGAGGTGGATGTCACTGGCATGATTGTTGTGATGATTGGCAGGGTGTGGGATGTAAATGTTGTAACCGGTCGCTATTTGAGTACGGATTTTGTTGTCTCTGACTCACGGGTAAGTTTTAGAAACTAGATTTCCTGTCGTTGTGCGCTTGTCTAACGCTAAGTCCTTGCAGGGTAATATGATTCACTGTACTGCTAAAGCAAGCATACCACATAATTTCCTTAGGTTAAAGGAAGGCGACATCTACTCAATAAAAAACTTTGTGGTTCTCCCTAATAAGGATGAGTTCCGGATTTTAAAACATGATACGATCATGCTTGAGTTTGATGGGGAAACAACAGTGCAGAAGGTTTCCGTAAATGGTCTTGGCTTCCTCAGATATCCGTTTCAGTTGATAGATTTTGATCGTATCGATCCTGCCAACAACAAGTACTTGATTGGTAATATGGTAATTTTTCTATATATGTAATTCTTTGGTACATGGTTTGGTCCTATGGCAATACTAACAAGTAATTGAATACCCTGCAGATGTAACCGGTTACGTAACTGATGTTGGGAGAACTAACTATACGAAAACAGGATCCAAGAATCTTGATTTTTATCTTGCGAATAGGGATGGCAACGGGTCGTGTTCGGGGCGGGTTTTAGTGTACCCGTGCCCGCACTCGTTTATAATATCTACATCCGTACCCGCTCTATTACCCGTTGGGTACCCGGTTAATATTATCCATCGGTTTTTCGGGTTTCCCCACGGGTATCGGGTATTCCCAATTGAATATTTTATAGAAAAATGACGGATATCAAGATTAAGTCACACTAAAATCCATCGAAAAAATAAAGCAAAACACCCTCATATATTCAAATTTTTAAAAGTTAAAGAAAACAAATATCGTATCTACGATTTAGCGCTTTCGAATGATCAATGTACAACATTCAAATGTGTTAAATAATAGAAATAGTTATATAAAAAATAAAATGGAAAAAATTATATGTAAAAATATATATACTTTAATTAATTATAATAAGAATAAAGCGGGTACGAATTCGGGTAAACGGATATGGGTACGGGTACGGGTAATCGGGGCGGGTATTATCAGAACCCGTCACCGAACCCGTACCCGGCTAATTTTTTTTATCAATACTCGAACCCGCATCCGAACCCGCCAACCCGCCTCCGAACCCGACCCAACCGGTTCGGGTTTCGGTTTTCCCCGTCGGTTTCAGGTGCTTTTGCCATCCCTACTTGCGAACCAGAGGTTAGTGGGTTTTTTTACAAATATTAATTTTTTACCTTAAAGGCGGGCTAACGGTACCTACTGGCTTATGAAACAAGGGTCAGTCACTTAGAGTAACATTTTGGGGTGGGCTTGGTGATGTTTTGATAGAGAGGAAAACAAAGCACGTTGGCATGTGCGCCATTGTTTTAACCTCGGTGGCTCCAAAGATTTACAACAGTAACGAATCATGAAGATTGATTGTAATTTACATATTAATTACTCACACGCTAATTTAAAGTCATTGTTACCTTGCAGATAAGTTGTAACATTTCTCAATTTCAGGTCATTTTACGACACCTATTATTCGTCACTATTTATTTTAGTCTGATACGCGTTTACTTTTAATTTAACTTTTAAGCTAAATCGCGTAGACTAGAAATAATCATTTAACGTAAACGGTCACCAAATAAATTAAGGTTTACGTCAAACAAGTGTTATATAATTATTAAGAAGATAATTATTAACTTTACATATTTTATTTTAATTGGTCACGTAAAAGGCTTATGTTTCGCAATAAAATACATTTAGACACACCCCGGAAATACCTAGACTTACCTAGACTCAAACCAATACCCACTTTTAAACCTTAAACACAAAATTTAATCAATTCTTGTGTTATTAAGCCATATTGGCCGAATGTGGGGACTAAATCAACTAGGAAAATCCTTAAAACTTCCTAAGTACATGTACATCTTAAGGTAATTAAACCTTGTACTTGTATAATACTAGCAAGATCTCAAAAGCTTCTCTTTTTCCTTGATACTACACGTCCAACCCACAAATCACCTAGAAATCTTCCTAATATCTCTTTAAGTACATGTACAAACCATGTTTAATTAAAACATGTACAATGTGTCCCTAAGTAACTTATTACCTAATGGTTAATAACCATTTGAGCTCTTTTTCTCTTGGAAACCCACGGCAACATGCATGTATGTACACAAAACCATAAGATTTCATAATCTTGGCAAATCTTGTACAAATATTGAGTAATTAAGAGATGTACTTAGTTGTTTTAGCAAAACCATTAGAGAGTAACTAAAAACCACAAAACCACTAAGTCTAGGGCACGGTTTGGTTAGGATTTGGACTAGGAATTGTAACTAGCTATCTTGCCTATAAATACACACTCACACTTGACATTTAGCACTCTTGAAAACTCACACATACACTAAACACTCTCTCTAATCCAAACCATCTTTGTCTCTTCTCTTGTTCGGGTTATAAAACGCAAACAAACACCTTCATATTTTCCTTTGAACCTACAATATACACTAGGGTCATCATACGAGTTATAAGGAGGTACACGAGCCAAGTCTTGGGTGTTTACAAAGCTTTGAAGCTTAGGGTTTGGTGGTTAATCATGTAGAACACATTTGGGTTGCCATATTACTCGCATACACTCGAACCAAGTCACTAGGACTCTTTGTAAGTCACGTTTAAACTTATACAATTCATATTTTAATTGTCTCTTTGTTGCTAGACATTGTGTCACGTAAATGATCATTTATGTAACCACCGAGAAATGCGAACCCATAAGCCACAATAAGCTTAAACAGCTTATTCGTGAGCTTACACGGCTTAATGAGCTTATTATGAACTTAAGAACACTAATGGACCCCTTGACATCTTCGGGTTAGAGTTATTGGGCTAGCAAGCCCAATAAGCTCGAATAAGCTTAAATAAGCTCACCCAAGCTTAGTTTCAGCTTAAACATCTTATAAGCCTTTTAATAAACCTAGAGAATATTATTGGACCCAAATGAATTAAGCCCAAACCCCTAGGACGCTTAACGGGCTCATATCGAGTCAAAGAAGCCTATTAACGAGCCCTATATGAGTCATAAGCTCAAGGCAGCTTATTGGTAACACTTTACAAGCCATAAATACTTAACGAACCCAAATATAGTTAACGAACCCTAATGGACCTAAACAAAAGCCTTAAAAGC